>JAQIXS010004288.1:0-15545 GCA_034700785.1 Rossiulus vilnensis
GAGTTACGGCACTTGTGTAGGTACAAAGCAGGAACTCGAATTTTGCAGGTGATGAATCGTGATGTACCGCACACGCGGTGTGGGCGGCGGGGACGTGGGCGGCATAATTGCTGAATTATCACCGGGTTTTTATGTCCTAAAGACAATAGTAGGCTGTGAAGCGAAGGTACCAGATACGGTACTTGCGACTAATTGAGCCAAGCTTTGCTAGTGGGCTGTGTGGGATGCGAACCCACTTGGAATTGCTATCTGGATACTTCCAAATTAAGGCTGAGGCAGGAGCGAATGTGTGCCATGATATCATACCCGCAAGAATAATATGACTGCTGTTTCTTGCTTAATTGTAGGCGTTATAAAGACGTCATCACAACACATTACGTTGCAAGATGAAATTTTGTCCAGTCTGTCTGAAAGAGAGACTAGTAATAATGAACTAAAAATGGGTTCGTGAAGTGCAAGAGGTTTCAATTTTTGTGCTCTTGCTCAAGCAAGGTGAGGCGAGTGTAGACTAATTGACAAATTTCTGGCTGAGATTCATGGCTTATGATCTCAGATTTCCATTATTTTCACCTACGGTGTTCTGCAGAGTTAATATTCTTTGACAAATTTTTGCAGAGAAATATTGGCTCAAGTCCATAAAAATGTAGCCTGCAGCTTTCCCATTATCAACATTCGAAAATACATAAAAATGTACTGACAATGCAAATGATTGAGGCCCGGCGAACGTTTGACGGTTTTACAGAAGCAGCTGATCACATTTGTTATCAATTTTCACATGATGTGGCGAACACAATTGTAGCTTCATTGAAAAATATGTTAAATCACTCCAGGTCTCGATCAGTTCCTCTCTAGCACTTCCCCCATTTTTATCTCGCACCTAAAGTCTAGAAAACGAAGAACTAACACGATTTGATATTTAAGTCTGGTTGGTGTACGTTTAAGCAAAGCTTGGCGTTTAGCTTTGGCACTGCAGCGTTGTCAGCAACTGGCTGCGCTGATTCCGTGTAAAAGATAGAAAACCACGAGTTTTCTGCTCACGCTCACATGCTCGCATGACCTTTGATAGTCCGCTAAACAGAGTTTATCAGTGATCCCCCTAGCGTTTTCAAAATAGCATCCGGTTGACTGGAGAAATAAGTTTGCTGTTCCTCGCTCTCTTTAAAAGGCCGCTTAATTTAAAGCAGACTTTCAAGCTTTCTTTTTTTAATTGCAAGGTGCGGTATTTATTTTATTATTCAGGGTGTGCTTTAAAGGTGGATCACTTCCCTCTGCCTGTCACAATGCGCAGTTACCCTACCGGGAAACGGAAATTGTCTCCTGGAGCACCAAAATGGTGCCTAGGTCGTCATCGGGAGTCTAAAAATACAGGGCGAACAAAATAATGCTGCGTTCCTGAAATAGGCTGGCCCGGGATGGCGTCAGATTAAGGTGGATTTGGGTGGACTCGATGACTTAATGGAGCCACGCAACTTTCAGTCTGCCGTGCCCCCATATTGCTTCACTCGTCGATTGATACAAACTATCGTTGTTTGGTAATATTGACGGTGTTGGATTCAACTAGTCCTGTCATCAAAAAATGTCAAGGTGAATGTTGGGAAACACTAAAAAAAACCGCTGCAATAACTGCTGTGCGAAACAACAATGATTAATTAACGAAATTAATCATGCAGCGCGGTCTTCGCTGATGTCATATCCTCCTTACCTTGTTGGTCAACCTGAGCTCCGCAAGGAGCTGTTAGTTTGTTTTCGTATGCTTTATGAATATTTGTTTGTTTTGCAGTTGATGTGACAGCGGCACATCATGGATTCCCAGCACAACATGCCAAGTTCGTACACGACCACCACTACGACGACCAAGGTGATTGTGACCCCGAGATTCGACCCTTCCTACGCAAGGACGATTCCAGGAATACTTAAAATTGTCCGCATGGTAATATTACAACAGGGTACCACCTGGTCCGTTTAAGAAAAATGGTCCTTAAAAAGTGGATGGAATTTGAATTACATGTAATTCACGATTGCCAGCTACGAATAAATAATTGTTTATTATTGATTGTGTTTCCCAACCTAGATCCTCGATATAATCGGTTTTATTTGCGTTATGTGCGCTGGGTTTGGATGGTCGAGCATATCCCGAGCCAACTGGTTCAGTTTTGTATCGATGACCGGATTTTGGGTCACAGGGATTGTTCTCATTTTTTACTTCTTTCATCTGATTGAGAAAATGTACTTCTTGCCATGGATGTTGATGGTAAGTTTTTTTTATACCTTTTATGGAATTTCTTTTATGGAGTGATAAGAACTCTGAATTTTGCCTATTCAAAGTTAATGTGCCTTGGCAAACTAAACTAAGCTGGGTTAATTTTTGCTGTTGTTTTGCACTCTGCATTTATTTATATTATTCACATGTATATGATGGGCTCCCTTTATTTTCTATTTCATGCATGTCGCCTATTCAAAGGCTTTTGGAGGCTTTAAATACCTTACAATAAACAAACAGACATGATCCTTGTCTAAACTTCCGTTTCATTCTAAAAAAATTACATTTTTATTTTTGTCTTATTGAAAATTTCGATCATCTTATTTGCAGGAATTTATTTTCTGTACGGCCTGGACGATATTTTACCTTATAGCGGCAAGCCTTGTCGCTGCATATGGAGGTTATACTGAGGCGTTTGGTGCTGCTGCAGTAAGTTATCAAAAAAAATTAGCCACATTAAGGTTGTTATCCGTAATCTGCAACAGTGAAACTATAAACGACATTGATTTTTTATTTATAAATGACAGCGAATCACTTATCAGATAAGCTATTGTGGTGGTTGTTAAATGATTAAATTTGACAAGTTATTTTGCTTAAGACCATGAATTTATGACATCAAGAACTGTATTTGCAGGATTTGTGAAAAAGGCCTAAATAGCATATCTTAAGGTACTAAGAAATATTGAAAGAAAATATTAAAATAAACAGCTTGATGATCTACCTATTTGCCCTCTGGACTACTGTCCATACATTCCATAAAATTTTTAATATTTATGACTGATTCTGACAAGAAAGATTATTGCGATTCAGTTCAAAATATGTTAATATATTGGAAAGTATTTTGACCCATTCAAAAAAAAGTTTCAAAATCATTTGTAGTCACTTGTTTACTATTAAGCCGATATCCAATTCAGATAAATAAGTTATCGTTTTGTAAACTCTTGATCAATGTACATTGTACCATGATTTGCGTTTCATTTTAGTTCTTTGGTTATTGTTCGATGATTGCTTACGGGTTCGACGCTTATCTGAAATTCATGGGTTGGCGATCCGGCGAACTGGCGCAAGGTGAACGAACATCTACATCAACCGTCGCTTCACCGACTGCTTACTGATCGATTCTTTTCATCAGTGAGTACCACTTTGTTATGTTTGTTGCATTGTCCAAGTCTAGTGATACCATATCGTTATGCAGAGAGCATTATTCCGATTATTATGAAACTTGTTTATTGAGTGACGTCAGTATTTGGATCTTGCATATTATTAAGAAACGTGCAAAACGTTGACATCTGCTGTTTTTATTCCAGTCTCCAATAACCACATTCTATGCAAGCTCGTGAATCCAGCCTTACAAGCATTTTCCACGGACTTGAAACATGTTGCGGATTTTCATTGAGTATGGAATGTTGGCCAATGTTGTTTGTACAGTGCTAAGTGACCGTAGATGGAAAAAAGTATCTCATCGTTTCACGGGTATCCATCTACAAATTTTAATGTTGTGAATAGCATCAAATGTTGTACGTGGTAACTGGGGTCACCTTTTCATTTCAATAGGAATAGTTTTCTCCTATATTATTTTATTATTACATTTACAGGAGATAGATTTAAAACTGATTTTTTTTAATCCAAGCCTGTAATGTGAACAGGCGGTTTCTGGGTGTGCACTGTCTATCAAATACAGAATGTAATGAAAAATTCGTTGATTTATCCTGCGAATTTCTCCCCTTGATTACTTATCATTGATACTCGTGCTCTGCACTAACAACTGTTCAGTTTATTTAATTTTACGACCTAAAAGGCTGTCTTCAAAATTCTGCAATAACAATACATGTAGTTTTTCATAACCTCGTCTATCCCTTCGCCGTAAACAGTTAACCAGATAATTTTTATTTTAATAAATTGCTGTTACTTGCCATTACATACATATCCATATTGTTTGTACAGAACTTTAAATGCATTTAACTGTTGATAATACTGTTTTTCATTTAGTTTTGGGTTTCCACACTTATAAATAACAAGGGATGATTTTGTAATTGTATGTTACATTCAATGACTGTGTGACATATCATATAAAAATTGTCTATTTTTTGTAAGAATAATATTCAATTCTATAATAGGATATGTATATTTTTGGTTCTGGTTTAGTCGAATTGTGAGATGGTGCTTGGATGCCTTGTGCAAAGTATAAGTTTCGTTATTAAGATGTACATAAACTGAGAAATGCAAAATGGTTCGTTTCCGATAAAAATATTTAATACAGGAGGGTTTGGTGGTTGTGCAGTTTTGCTGACAAATTGACCTGACCAACTCTTTTAGACGTTTGACTTTAGTCTTAGATGAAAGCATTAATTCATAACTGCCGAGCCTTCAATGCACCCAAATATACTAGTATTTCTTGTCTAGCTCGTATGCGCCATCGACGTTAATCCTCTAAACTTTGTTTTAATTGTAATTATCAACTGAAATACCTTTTTTATTTTTGTTCTTTTTTATTTAAAACGAAACTTCTGGTGAACAAATTTCCTTATGTCGATTGTTTTAATAGAAAGTTTAAAACTTTGCTGCAGCCTAAAGCCTAGGCTAGAACTCAAATTTACAGAATTCATACGTTGGCACGATTGTTTGACATTCATTTGTATTATTCAGCATGCAAAGTGGGACATAAATGCATTGTACATTAACATCGTTTTGCGGTGTTTTTAGAAGCCCAATTTCTAGTTTTACCTAAAGATGGCAAAGGATTTCCAGCTGGTGGTTGAAGGTCGTTTTTAGAATTCAAATCGATAAGGAAATTAGCAGCAGCCGATTCAAAATATGTAAGTTAACGTTAATTATTAAGATTTGAAGGATGACAAATACTGTTTAGAAAACCCTCGTAACTAGTCATTACTTTGATCATCTGTTTCTTAAATCTACCACATGGTAGTAAAATGCTGACTGTAGAATAACTAATAGAATAGGTATGCATCTTATCACTTGTTACATTGAATTTCCGCTTTTATTTAGCCTGTTTTCTACAGAATCAAGAAAGTTTTGAAACACCATGTCTTAGTGTGTCTACGTACTTTCATTTAAAAGTCCATTATGAACTGTCCCTAACGTAACAGGTATATTGACGGTTGGCTGTGCTGGATAGCATTAGGGCTACGAGTGTTTGCCTATTCGAAATTAAAATTTGAATTAAGTCTCTGATGTGTATATCACTCAGGCATTGTAGTTATTATTACTAGTTTGATTGTACGTTAAATACTTCAGGTGATTATTAGTGACAAAGATATGAAGTAAGATATCCACCCTGAATCCATTGCGTCAGGCCCCTCCAAAAGGTTCATTTCACCAGCTCTGGAAGGTATAGTTGTAGCTAATAGAAAACGCTCATTACACCTAACGACTCATGAAGATATCGTGAAGCTTAAAATGTGACGAATATTCTTGTGAGATGGTGTGTTTCTCTGCAATTTCACAGACATACACCTATACTAATGGGTTAACGTCATCGAGTATTCGCTAGCCGAGTAGTCGAGAAAAATGCGGCACGAGAAGCAGCTGCGCACTATTCAAGAGGTTCGATCTATTTCAGCATGATATTCACGGTGAAAGTAGGTTGGAAGCATCTGGAACGGCGCACTAAACAAGTACGTGTATGTCAAAATTTGTATTTCGTTGCCATTCTTCGAAATGACATGGCGGATAAACTATCCATTTTGTATTCGCCTCAAATGTTTAAGATGAAAAATGGCAAAAAAAAAACACGTTGGAAAGCATCCTGGTAATGATAAAGGACCAAACTAATGGATGTATGTGAATAGTGAGCATTTTGTCAAACGTGGTATCCCACCTAGCTAGGGTAAAAATCCACTTTAAAAGTTTGTTGGGAAGCAGTGATATATAATCATAGCCCATATACAGTACGTGTACTTCTAATGTACGTAGAGAGTGTTTGATTGCCCGACGTTGCTGTTGATTCAGCCGAAGCTGTAATTCTTCGCTAATTCTTAAAGTATTGAACTTTTTCCTTTGAAAAGTAACATGAAAAATGCTTTTCTACAGCATATAATGTACACTTTCAAACCCGACTACCACTAAGTGCCCACCATGCGAACATTGCCAGCATGCATTTCGTTCTTTTTATTTATAATCCGCATTTATCGACCTGCGCATCCCATCTAATTTAAAATGCCTGATATTATTATTATTTTTTAAATAATAAATAAACATGAAAATAACTCCAGCATGAAACCTCCGAATCCCAAGTTCAGAGGTTTCATTTTGGATTTTGTTCACCTTTATTTTCATAGTAAATCAACGGGATATTTTCGAACGATTTGAAATGCGGAGTGCAGTAGCTAAATTCGTTTTGGGGAAGAATAAATGTAACCAATATAATACGCTAGTGAAACACAGATTCATAACAAATATTCTTATAGTGGTAAGCATTCATTGAACCGATGATCACCCTGTATATGTTACGTCACCAAATAGCCGCCAGCCGAGAGCCGCGTGATGCGTCACACGTCAAGTGCGCACTTCTGAAGCGGTTCGTTTTTTTCGAACGTCTGAGTTTTATGATCGAAAATGGAATAGAAGCATGAAAAGAATTAGGCGCCGAGCAAGTATGTAAATAACAATGATTTTGTTATTATTCCTTTAACTGCCAATGCAAACATCTTTGGATAATCCGAAAAAGACGTTTTCTGCTATAAATGCCGCAATTGATCGCTCGAGTGAAATTATCTAATCAAAATGGCTGACGAACGTTCGGTTTCCAAGTTTTTTTTGGCAGAAAAACTGTTAATGTTGTTTGGTTAGGAAGGGAAATAGAATAGCATACATTACATTTTGAATTTGGCTGTCATTTCATGGTCAACGTCATTTTTGTCTGACCACTTTACTCTTTGAAAGGTTTTTTGATCCGTCCCGTTTCCAAAGATAATTAGTCAATAATGCATGAAGCCCGACCCATAAGGATGCCCTCCGTGCAACGAAATTACTCACATTTTTTGCTTCTCTGTTATTCTTTATTATTTTAAAATGTCTCTTTTGTTTATAAAAAAATAAAAATAAATTTGAACAAAATGTGGCGATTCTCAAAATGGGTTTCCTTGCTATGCAAACTTGCCTTGCGGGTTGCTTAGGATTTTTTGTTTTCATTTATTATTTTTTTTTTAT
Source organism: Rossiulus vilnensis (assembly GCA_034700785.1). NCBI lineage: Eukaryota > Metazoa > Arthropoda > Diplopoda > Julida > Julidae > Rossiulus > Rossiulus vilnensis. The sequence continues at coordinate 7,430 of JAQIXS010004288.1, forward strand.
AAATAAACGAGACATTTTAGAATACTAAATAATAATGAGAGATCCTAACAATTAGAAATATTTTAAGCAAAAAGTGTGAGTATTTTTGTTGCATGGTGGTAATCTATGGATCGGGCTTAATGTAACATTTACTAAATATCTTTGGAAATATTGGACGGATCAGAAAACGTTTCACACCAAAGCTGCTTATTTTTGCCCTGTATAAGTTAATGTCATCAAATTATTATCCGGCAATAGCCGACACCCGCATGATGCATCACATCATAATTGCACTTCTGAAGAGCTTCATTCATTTTTCGAAACACTCGTATTTATAATGTTAAATGAAAGCGATGCATCATGAAAATGACTGTTTATTGGGTAAATCCATGTAAAATCTGGAATATGAATTTCTAGGAAATCAATGGGATAAGTGCTTAGTGGGAGTGAGTGGTTAATTCATTTAGAATTTAAACCAAATGGCCTATTAAGTTTACTGTTTAATATGTGAGATATCACATCTGAAATTAGCAGAAGATGAATTTTTCCAATTCTCGTTAAGAAAATCTATGGGTACTATTCGAAATTTGCGTTTATCCACATGACGGACTAGTTTTGTCAAAGATGTACCGAAGATGTACATGTACTTCTCCGATTGCTTTCGAAGCGTAAATATGTTTATACATGTAGATACATATGCGTGTCATTCGAAATCAGTGTTTTGCTAATTCGGTTAATGCGATCACAATCGTACATTAACAATACTTTAACAAGATGGCGACTAAACGTTCGATTTTATAACTTTAGTTGGTTACGAAAATTTCGAATAACCGAATATGTATGTACGTCACTAAAGCAAATGAACGTTTGATTATGTAGAGCAGTGAACATTTGAAGGGAAAAAATATGGGGCTTAAATTCCACTTCATCAAAACGATTGCTTCAGTATTTTCTGAAAAATTTAACAACAGCGTTTGGATGATAAAAATAATAAGACATTGCCTAAAATTACGATTCTGCTTGTTTGATGGATGTTATGTGCGTGATTAATTACCCAATGTAAAATCTTTGCAACTGATTGAAAAGAATAACCGCAATTATAGGCCTCCACACGTTCTAATTTTTTTAAATTTAATTTCGAGATGCTGTAGATAAATTGAGACAATGGAAAGCCCGCATTTTATGTGTAGCAGTAATTTTTCAATTTAATTTCGAAATACTGCAGATAAATTGGGAAAATGGTAAGCCCGCATTTACGCAATTATCGAGAGTTATCTGCATTTTGCGAGTTATACTACCGAATGAATCCAGGAAATATTACATATACTTATGGATTTTAGTGACTCTGATGACTTTTCATGCAGATTGCAGGTGACACGTATGCATGGATCTCACAGTTCACCACTTTGCAACTAGGTACAGAATTTTCGCCCCAGCATCTACATATTCACATCGAATCGCCAGGTCTGAAAAACCAAGAACGAACTAAATTTCAGCTGTCAATTTCTGATTTCCGTGAAACCTCATCAAAGCATCATTTTTCTATTACATTATACCGCAGAATGTGAGATCCATATATTTTGTTTTACTGTTCAATTGCGTATTCGCGAAAATAAAGTTTGTTTGTAGCGTGTTTGTCAATGACCTCCGGAAGAAACTGGGAAGAAAATCTGTTCGCAGGTAAGTACTTGTATGAGTTCGTCGCAGTTCATGAGATTTACAGGCATTTTTTAATTTATGTATATTCAGGTTTCTTTTTCTGTTGTATATTTCGAGATATTTGTGTACTTGTGATATTCATGGGATATTCAGTGATATTTACTACAGATAATGGCCTACAATCTTGGCTAATTCTTTGGTTCAGATCTGCCTGTTAGTGGTAAAGAATTGGAATCTAGGCCTACACGCACACAGTATCTACATGTACATGTCATTTGCAGACAAAACCTCTTGTGCAGACGAACTGAGGCGATTCTTGGTAAATTGGGCTATAGCTTTCCAGAAAATTTGCGATAAATTTCGAAACATTAAAAGTGTTAAAAATAGCTTATAAAAATTCTCGAAGAGTTTCCCCGTAAATATTTTTTATCTTCCAGTTTAGAATAAACCTAGCTACATCTAAGGCCGAATTCCAGGACTACGTATTTCAGACGACCTTGAAATACATGTTGCCACATAACAGATATTTTGTTAGAAATCTACCAATAATGGGCAAATCTAACCGACCCACAGATCGGCGCTTTAAAATTTGCTAGTGGGGAATGACATGTGATGTTCGAATACTAGATAAATGTTTGAACCTGGCCTGTCGAGAAATCTGCCGTTCTCAAGAGTATCAATTAAAGTAAGTAAATATAAACGCATTTTAATACAAGTATGCCTACAACTATCGGAGCTGGATGTAGAATTGATGGGGAGGGGGAAAGCAGGGAGCTAAACAGATGAGTTAAAGCCGATAGATGTTTGTCAAACTGGGGAAGGGGAAATTATCCATAAAATAAGCGAATGCATCCATTAATTGAAAGAATAATATAGTCCAGGGTCGTCCGTGAAGTATCAGAAGAAAAAGAATGTCGTTTACAATGTGATAAAATACAAATAGGCGAGGGTCATGCATAAAATTACTGATTAAATAAGCAGCCGTAGTCATCCATAAAAGTAATAAATGAAAATAGCGATTGTCGTCACTAACTTTGCTGAAAACCAGGTAAGTGCCACCCTAAAGTCAATAAATTAACGTACAGGGATCGTCCATAGGGTTACCGAATAAAAACGGGTGAGGGACGCCCTTAAAATTACTGAAAACGGGAGAGAAATCCATAAAATCGAGAAATAATTTAGATGAGTATCAACCATATAGCTACCGAATAAAAACAAGCGAGGATCATCCATAATTTCACTGAAACACAAAGGGAAGAGTCGTTCATTTACATACCTAATTAAGTTGGCGAGGAATCTCCATAACGTCACCGAATTAAATTTGCGAGAGTCGTTCATAATAATAAATGAAATAGGCGGGAGTGCTTCACAAATTTATCTATTAATTCATCTTCATCTTCAATCACCAAATAAAGCAGGCGAGGGCCTTCTATAAAGTGACAAAATAGGCGAATCTTACATAGACGATGAAATAAAGGATAGTCATCCATTAAACGACGGAATAAATTAGACAAGTATCATCCAAAAAGTGCCCAAATAAAATTAAGCCCTTCATACGGGGTCAAATTAAATAAAATCCAGATCATAGAAAGATACTTTAAGATAGCGAACAATTTTTACGTATGCAGCATCATCCTTTGCACTAGACATTTTAATTTACTGGTATAAAATTAGAACCCCGATTAAGTATACCCTCAAAACATCGATGCTATAAGGAAAAACAAGTTCATAACCCATCGAGGAAGCTAAGGCTGTTTTAAAATTATCAAGTCTATTACCAAGGTTCTTGCGTTGTAATTTTATATTATAACATGCACTTGTAGAGAATCACTCACCATATTTGTCGTAAAAGTACAGTTCAACCAGAAAACACGATAAATTTCCTACATGTGTTGTAAAAACAATCAACTTACCTAAAGCAGGTTTTACGAACTTACCAGAAAGTAGTTTTCTTGACAGCACCTTTGTAATGTTATTGAGAAACTCACCACAAACACAAACTTTATTATCAACAGTGTTACGGAAATGGAAGTTGCAAAGCAATATAACGGAATCAATTATTCTACATAATATACCGTTACATAATAGCCTGTAAAATATACATGTACGCGTCTCTGAGAGTTATTGGTAAAAAAAACGAAAAATAAAGTTAATCATAAATGTTAAAACTTAAATAGCAATTTCTAACATAATGCAACGATTGGTTGCTCTCACACAGAGCTGCTATCCTAGTTAAGCTTATGTCCGATTAGGCGATTTGAAGCTAATGATGTTGTAAGATGCCAACGCAAATACCTAGTCATAAAAATTGGGTAAAATGTTGTATTTTGGGCAGTGATACTATTGTATGTATGGTAGTTTTATCAATATGAGGGATGAAAGTGCCAATAATGTTACCAAAATTGGACATTACTCTCAGACGATATGTACACTTGATAGTGAATAATTACATGTATATTTTCTCACTGTATAATATGAACTTACATGCACATTTATATAATATCAGAGCAGTGGCGACCCCATTCATGTTATTATAAAAAAATGGTTGGTAGGTTGCCAAATAAAAAGGCGCCAATACGACACATAGCAAATAATTTTGGATTAATGCAAGTCAGGGCCAGTTCGAAGGTGTTTAGTGTCCCCCTGGAAATAAAGAATAATACATGTTAGTAAACATATGTCTTTTCTAAGAAATCGATTTCAATTCGTGCGATTTTCCATGAACTCTATTTAAGCTAATTGTTTGATGATTTGGAATAAACGCGCGCTTAAAATTATTACTGTCCTCATGAATACTCGATACCTTAGCGTTTCGGAGATCTTTCGGTCTGTTTTCTTTCTTGGAAATAAGAACTAGGAGCTTTTTCTAAAAAGTGCGCAGTTGCTCCAGTGACGTTACATTTTTTCGGCTGACAGCTGGGCGGCTAATCGAAAATCTGATGACGCACCATCGCTAGAAAATCGAACATCCATCGCTAATCTTGATAATGCATACTTTTCATCCTTCACGATAGGGGAGCAAAATAGAAAGATACTCTATAACAAACGAGTGATACTTCGAAATTAGTTTAAAAACATCTTCCGTCAAAACGGTAGCAAGATCTCACATGAGCTTGTTAATATTAAACTTTAACAAAAATTCCTATTCATTCCTTCTATGCACACATATTACTCAATCAATTCACAAACAATTAATTTTAAAGATTTCTGATCAACTGGAATAATATCACGAACTTAATTATCAGCATTTACAAGTGCATACTTGTAATCATTATCCCATCATAAAAAACTAGAGATTTGGAAACGAAACTCACAGCTCTTCAAGAAATGTGCATCTGTGGTCAGCAACAGCATCAAACTGAGGCTGTCAGTCGTTGGCTATGGCTAGCCAAAAAAACATTTGGTGACGTAGTATCATTTATATACAGGGTGCGTCATTAAAAATAAATTTCTATGCACTATCTAAGGTTTCCCCGAGCCCTTTTATTCTTCTTGAGTAATAACACAGTCCGCTTTGCCATATAGACTAGCTCTTATTAAGAGTTACAAACAGATTATATTTTTCAGAAATTATCGGGGTATATAAAACGCGGTCGTGAAAAAAACGATTGTTTTGTAGAAAAAACACCCTTAAATATTACCAACCTAAAAATAAAGCCTTTACAAAATCCTAACCTTCAATGACCAAACATCCAATTCTCTGGTAACCTTTTTAGTTTGACTTTTAAGGGCATTCGTCTAACAAAATAGATGAAAGAAAAACAAACGCGTTCTATGATAAAAAAATCATTTAGGAAGTAATCGCGCTAATCGGTCACAAATTGCATTGGTATATTTAGGCAAACCAGCATAGCATTCAAGTAGTAAGAGATAGCCACCTAATGTTACGATCTCAAAGATTTGTGAAAACTGATATTTTGTACCTTACTAATAATTTGTAACGGTCTACTATCGGAAGATTTCCATTTTCACTTAATGTTTCCATAGTTAATTGTTTAGCATAGTATACAGACTGTATGTGCTCATCGTTAAGGGGAGAGGAAATCAGAATTCCATACATTTCTATTTTCTCCGCTAACGATTAAGTAATGTTAAAAATAATTGCATCACAGGTTAATAGATTAAAAATGGATTACAAAAATTAGCATAGGTGATTGTTTTTGAAAATTGCTTATTTAAAATGTAGATACGTGATGGACATCCATAAAGCACGATATCGATTATTGAATTTTTGAAAAAGTAGTTAAAAACAAAGCATTTTCAGTGAATACGTGTCTTGCTTTAGATGTCTTCAGAAATAGTGCTTATACAGGCACATGGATTAAATAAACGCTATAGGCGACATTTATAGCGTCTTATTCTAGAAAATGTAACCCATGAATCTGCCACTGAACGAAACACTAATTTAATAATTAGCATACACTATTGTAAAAATAACTAACGATTACCTCGAGTTGGGCTTTTCTTTTCGAGCTAGCACACGGTCATCTTGTCAACAATCTACGCCTTTGATTTTCTGTCGTTAGATTTTTCATTAACTCTCTTCAAGCAAATGGTTTGATGATTTGGAATATAAGCGCGCTTAGATAAATTACAGTCCTCATGGAGATCTTTTTGGTTGTTTTCATTCAAAGCGGAACATGGGAGTTTTTTCCTTTCGCAATTTTCAATGCTTTTTCCAAAAAGTGCGCAGTTGCTCCAGCGATGTTCCATTTTTTCGGCTGTCGGCTAGCCGCAAGCCGAAAATCCGATGACGTACTACATCTAGAAAATCGAATGCTTATCCGCCATCATATCAGTGATGACGTGAGAGGTATAGGATGATAAATTAACACAGATACAGTATAGAAAAGAGTTGCACTTCAGAAATTTTTGATCAACCGGAATGATATCACGAGGTTAATTGTCAGTACTTACATACTTGTAAGCATTATCGTATCTTAAAAATTATACATCTGGAAACGAAATGAGCAGCTCTTCAAAAAACGCACATCGATGGTCATCAGCAGAATCAAACTGATTCTCTCAGCCGTCGGCTAGCGGCTAGCCGAAACAACTGGTGACGTAATATCATTTATGTACAGGGTGCGTAATTGAAATGAAATGTTTATGCAAATCTAAAGTTCTCTGAGCCCCTTTCTTCTTCTTCATTGATGAGCCGTTAACCAGTAAATTGCACGTTTGGCACGCTTTTTTATTCTTTTGGGTGTAATGTATATTTCGTATAAAGGATTCTTAATTCTCAAACATACAGTATATTTTTCTCGTTGTTTATTCAGCAACATCTTAAAACCCGCTAAATAACTTCAGAGTTTGAACTTCATGAATGCTGGGTCGTTAATTGCTATTATGAATGTAAGAGTTTTGTAAATAAGATTCGAAGCTCTATGGAAAGTCGCAGTGGTTCTGTGACGCATGTATCAAACTGAGGCTATAGACTAACCCAGCCGAATAATCGGTTTATATATCGAATCGATTTAATTAACGATTAGGGTATCTGAACAGGCCGCCTGACGTCACCAAAATCGAACGATAATCCGCCATATTGGCGGAGCGTTTATTTCGCTCGGTGCAATAAGAAATTGAGCGTTCGAACAGAGCAGTAAAACCAGAATTTCGAATTAATTTGCGAACAAGAAAACTTTAAGAAATTTCGGATTAGTCCCATTTATTTACAAAATAATTCTGGCAATAAAAGTCCAACGACTCCTGTAAACGGTGTTTTCCTCTCGATGAACCCTCGGTCAACCGGAAGTTTTCACATTATAATAAAACAACACAAACAAACCCTAGTGGACGACCAACAACACTCGAGTAAAAATAAACTGAGCAATTATAATATGTATTTGAAGCGAAAATGTGGAATTAATTTTTTGTGCATGATGGGTCCGAAACGTTCAGGCATATTCGCTGTTTAATAGGCACGCGTGTAGGTGGCGCTAGATGACGCACTGCGGGGAACTGGCATGAATTTTAATTACCTGAAACTAGCTAAATTAATCAGATTTTCAATGAGATTGGTGCATTTTGGGTAATTAGCTCGGCCTTATTTTCGCGTTTTACTTTCATTTATTAAACGATAATTCTAACTTTATTTGATTTAAATAATTTCGTTTTTATTTTTTCCTACAGGTATTAAAGATCCTGATCAAAAATTTTAATTTTCTCATGCAAATTTGATGCACAGGAGAAAAAAATTTCGGGTGTGACGTCATCTTGGGCCATTTTTTTCTGTCATGGCTGAAAATGTCTGTCTCCACGAATACGTGTGATTTCTAATAACTCCGAATTTTAAATTTAAGGACGCCCTGAAGAAATCTGCTATGTTGCATTCAAAGAAGGAACCTCTCAAGGTTGGAACAGGCTGAAATTTTTTTATTTAGAGGTAAGTTATTTATCGTTATTTCGATATTTTCTTCTGTGCGTAAAATCTGGATAATGGCGTGTTTGATTACTCAGCTTGTTCATTGTGCTCGAC
>JAQIXS010004289.1:0-15545 GCA_034700785.1 Rossiulus vilnensis
GCCATGCCGTTTTTATTTAATTGGATTAATTTGCATATTTCTTCACTTGACTAAACTCCAAATTGTAAAGCAAGATTACATATATAATTAGGAATGTTTCACTCATTTTGTCTGATGCTATAGCATTTCATTTACAAAAGTTATAAGGAATAATTGGATCGTCCTAAAACTTTTGTCAGCCACTGTACCTCGGATAATCGAGCTTCCACTGAATAAAGAAATGATCGTTTCAGGATTCTGCTTTTGCAAGAACATTGGTTACTTCGGTGATCTACAAATCTTAGGTTGAAATGTGAGTGTTTCAGATATTGTTTGGTCTACTTAGCTGCGAATAAAATCGATGTGACTTTAGACCATTTCAAAGTCCATTATCTCAAAAAAGCATCCTTGCTATTCCCTTCGTTTTTCCCGCGTTGGAAAGAACTATTTTCAATCTTTATTAGATAAATTTGGTCTTCTGGTATAAGGCTTTAAAAAAAGCAATGAAAACGTACGACTTAAGCCCAGTGCGAAGGAGGGCATTCCTGATACCAGTGATGGATGGGCTACTTTAAGGAAGATAAGGTCAGGTTTCGGCCATTAGACCTTATATCGTATAATTAATAAAACAGTACCTCATTTTTGAGAAGTATCAATCACGTTCTTATGTGACATTTATTAACAAGTTTTAAATTGAAGAAAATAACGTCCGAAATGCGCCCCCAATCTCTTATTGGGACGGTAAATTTAAATGGGACGATAGATGAGGCCTATTTTCAGACATTATTTGAAATTGATAGGCTGTCCTAAAACGCGTTGACTTCTCACTCATTCCCCTACCGCCTCAGACGTTCTTTATGAACGACCCCTGAATGGGCCGCCAGATTCATCCGTTTGCCATTATGGATGTACATGCATTTGTTTATACACTGAAAATTGAATTTGCATCGGATTTCTTATCTCCCTCGGGCCCACCAACAATTTCGCCCAAATCAAATTCTTGGCCGCATCGAAATCCTTCACAGAGGGATAGGGAGGAGGAGGTTGGGGAGGGATTCTGAAGCATGCTAGCATGAAACGATTGCGCATAGAAATTATAAATCGTTTTCCAGATTTGATGGCACTTGCGAAAGAAAGACCAGCTCCAATTTTCGCAAACTAAATGGGTTTCGTTGACGGATTTTGATGAGCGTCAGAACTTCAATCTGCTGGATATAAAAGATGGGTATAGGGCTGTCCTTAAAGGACATCCGAAGTCGAATGGAGTGGGGGCTCACGGATTAGTACTTCTATTTCTTATCGTCTTGTGTTGAGGGCTCAGAAAAGCACTTAAAGAACGCTGTAAAAAAGTTTGGAAAAATAATCGTAAATGGTGGATTTTTCCCATTTTTTCAATAATTTTGTTGTTGATTACCATTGCGCAGGAGTGGGCAGTCTAATTGTGTTTATCAATTTAGCCAAATGTGTGGCCAAGGAGAAGCAAATTCACCACACTGAATAAAAGTTGATTTTTACCTTCCTAAAACTTGACCAAACCTTCTCATCACTGGAGTATAAAGCAGTATCTTCTGCACTGCCTGGTGGAAAGCTGTCTATTTATCAGTAAAAATACAATTGCTGATATGTGGTGATATTAGGAAAACGTTTAGTGATATCAATAGTCTAAAAGCCACTATGTGCACTAATTATAGTGATATCACTATAAAATTATTAAGATTTCACTAAGCATACTGATATCAGTAGTCAAATAGCCATTTTGTCACTATGTTTAGTGATGTGACTATAAAATTATCATAGTTTTCACTAAGCATACTGATATCAGAAATCTAAAAAAATCACTATACGATATCAATATACACTGTAGAATCAAATACGGACGTTTTCACCATGGCTAATGATCTGGTAAAGTCAAACAATTTTCAGATTTTCATGCTGAAGTAACGGCGATTTTCAGCAGATAAATGCTAGCCTTAAATTGCCATAATATCAAATGATTTATTATTAATGATAGACCTAATAGGAAATTCCCCTAATTTCCATAGCACAATTTCAACTTTTGAAATAAATGAAATTTTGCTTAATTTCACTCTATGAACATTTCAGGGAAATTTTCCTGAAAACCTGCAATTGCCAGAATCTCAATAACCGGAATGATGACTCCGAATGATGAACATTCCCACAAACACGATTTCTTTCTCTCATGCAGAAGAAGACCATAAAGCTCAAAGGACACTTGTAATAGGGCTTGATACACAATTAGTATTGGATCGAAATGTCATAGGTAATGAGGAAGAGGAATAGAATGGATTGAATCTCAGCCCTGGGGAGCGCCTTGAGTTAGTCATTACATGAGATTTCAATTGTGATGATTTAGTTGGTAACTTGCGACGCACATGTAGGAGTGGAATTATTGTTATCAGGGTTCAAATGAATACCCTGTTGCACATCGCTCGGCCATAGAGGGCGCTGCATTTTTGCTCTGGGTGTGGGCAGGGATTGCAGTTAGCAGTCGGCATGTCCTACTGACCGCGAAGGGCAGCGGTGGACGACTGCATTAATGGATTTTCACTCAATGGACGCATGGCTAGTGGTCTGAAGTATTTCCTGAAGGACTAGAACGTGCTGAACTGGAGTAGGATTCCATTAGTGGCCCCCACTCTCTAACTCCAATAAATGGGAGCATTTGGCCGTTTCATTTATTCGCTCTTTCGCGTGGCGTATAGCCTTACACCTTTTAATGTATTACAGGGTGAACCGGAAGTCCTCACAATGGCCAATGCTCCATGGCACAAAATGTCTGTGTTCAAAGCGGGTCGCTGGTCAGGGCGTTTGGAAATCCTTTTCTTTAAAAGATTTTTGACATACTTCTTGTCAAGAGTAGTTTCATGCAGATTACTATTATTATACTTGGAATGTGCAAAATGTATCCGGGTATCCTATATTCGGCGTAACCGATTGATACTCGGATGCTTGGAGACCACAACATGTGATTAAAATTGATTAAAAGCGTGTTGTTAACATGCTTTTTTCGATTTTTACAGAACAAAATAAAGTTACACAAGTTTTGTTGATTATCCGAGATAGTCACTTTCCCGATTACCTCGAATAATACCGCTGTATTTAAGTTAATGAATGTATATTGAATTGTTCTTTTAAATGTGCTTAGTTTTACTACTACGTTGTGCTTATTTTCTCCCTATATTTCTTCTATTTTTTTTTCTGGGCAAAAATTTGTTTTTAATAACTGTGGTGTCGAAAGATGACAGATGCAATTCCTGATTTGAAAATGCATTTTAAAAGAAATGCGTACAAAATGGCAGGTCACGTTAATGCCATGGCGAATTTTCTGATTTAAAGTTGATTTTCAAAGTTACATTTGTCATGTTATTGATCCACTATCTATTAAGGAAATGACTTGTTAACTACATGTTAACACATGTTATTTCTATAAGTCTAGGTATATACATACTCGTAAGCCATGAATTCTATTTGGTGGAGATTAGGAATAAATTATTGAAGTGTGAAGTGCGCTTGTCACGACTGATTTACAAAATCTGTTATGAAGGTATTAGCCTAAAATGTTCTTCAAAATGCATAGATAATTCCGCATATTACATAATATATCCATTCCGCTTTGGCTTTCATACGCATTTGGCACTAAATAAAAACGTTTCCACTTGGTTTTCCATTGCAACCAAAACGTTTCATATTTGGTTGCCCAATGCGGTCCGTGGTCTTCTAATTTCTGCACACAACAGCCATGCCTTCGCATTTTATCAACTGATTACTCGGAAAGACATCATCACTGACACACGTTCTGTTTAATGTAATTTGGATAAGTGCTCGCACATGCATCTAATCAACCTTATGTCGTGTTTCAATAGTTTAGCTGCAGTTCATTGTAACGAAAACCTTAAGCCCATGGTAATTATTGGAGCATTAATTTCATTAGCTGAAGAACGGGGCGTTACTGCACCATTATGAGGATGTTAATGGCTGATCCATGAAAGGCTCTTGAATATGTTGCAAATTTGTAGCCAGGTGCTGTCGTTTGCGTTATGCATGCATAGTAGTGAACGATTCTTCAGTGTTCGTAATTCGTTGGTTTTGTTTGCCTTGTTTAGATACTGCATAATGGTGTTTAAATATTCATTTTATTTGCATCTCTGTTTAGTGGAGGTTTTAGCATTTCTTCTTTCCTTCTACGTGTACATTTAAGTCAATGAACAGATCAATGAACCATCAGGCACACTATGGGTCTTTCCAGGTTTTTGATAACCTTTGTTTCATTCAGTCCACTTCAAGTCGTCTTCAAGCTTTGGCACCAAATGGCAAGACCATTTGACACCAATTGAGCAAATGCTCTTTTGATCACACAACATTTCCAGGTACATTGTTTGGACTGTTGTAGGCATCAAACGGCATTATTGCCATTGCTTTGCACAGTTATGCTGATGTCTTCACTTAGACAGGCATGCTTAATCTTTGAGACAAGGTATGACTACTGGAAGGATCCACCAGGTAACAGTTAGGTAAACCATGATGGATGTCTTCACTTGTTGACATTCTGAATTAGAAAAGACCAATGGTGTGATGGTATCCATGCCAACTATGTTAAAAATACTGACATAAGTGTGCTTCAAGCCTTCGAATACTTAATATGAAGGCTGTGTTTATTTTCACCATGTAATATTTATTTTCCGCTAGGGCGTACGGTAATTAATGGATTTATAAAATAACAAACGAAGCCCTGGATCAGCGTTTGGACACTCGATCAAAAGGCAGCAACCGAATAATATATGCTGCAGTATACATTCTGTATAAAAAGGTTTAAGAAATCGATTTTAACATGCTTGTGCATTGCTTATATTGTTTTAGGTTTTGTGTTCGAGTTATAAGGAACTAAAATTGGGTTTCAAAACAATGAAGTATCATGGCACATGCTTTTTTGTCCATGTTTATTTATAGTGGCATGTAATACAATTACATAAGGGACGTGAGCTGTAATTAGATTTGTTTTTAGTAGAAAATGGAATATATTTCCAAAACGGCCAGGTATGCAGCCACATATTGCTTTATCTGATAGTCGTAAAACAACATTTTCTACATGTGGCCATACATGCAGCCATATTTGGCTTTAGCTAAAGCTGAAATGTAAGGCAGTGTCATTATATGGACTTAAACGCGACCATATGCATGCAAGGCTCATCAATGGAGATCAGAGATGAAATCAAACCAAATCCTGAGAAGATTGAGATTCAGAAATTTCCAACTTTGAAAACAGTGAACGAAGTTAGGTTTTATTAGCCTTGTTGGCTATTATCAAAGATTTATTCCAAACTTTGCAAAAATAACAAAACCTCTAACAATGTTTACCAGGAAGAAAATCACACTTCAGTGATTGGAAGCACAACAAAAATGAAGAATCAAGAAGAATCAACCTCTTATTATTTACCCAGATTTTACAAAAGCATTTATTATGACATCAAGGAATCAAGCAATGAAGGATTCACCCCTAGATGTCACTCATGTGGTCGGTCGGGACACACCTGTAACAGGTCGTTATATATGATAAAAATGACACAAATGTTATCATTTGGTGGCATTTTTTGAATTGGATATTAAATTAGATAAAAAAAAAAGTACCAACTAAATGTATTCTTAAAGATTTTGTTGTTAGCAGATCGATTCCTTAGATTAGATTACAGAAAATAGTCAATCGGTAACGTTTTTAAACTGGTTGTTAAATTGGAAAAATGAGCGATAAATGGCGCCTTAATGACAGTGACACATTTACAAAGACCCATCAATTTTATGAATAACACTTTTTTTAAACTGAGGCCTAACTTCGGGATGCGGCTTATACGCGCTGGCGGCGTTAAATGTGCTATTTTTGGCAGGAGTATAACTCGTACACTGTTTTCACATGACGAATAAAATTAGTGTAAATTTAGCAAGCCCTAACTCCATCATGGTCGATGTGATTCTGGATGGGTATTGTTTGGAGACCTGGGATCAGTGGCAAAGTCTGACAGCGCAGATGGCCGAGGAGGCTGGGATGCAAGTGCAATTGGCCTCGTTTGATCAGGTTTCTTATCGTCGCGCGTACGTGTCTGCCCAATTAATTAAATATTGGGCCAATTTGTCCAGAATAGCGCCGTGGCAGTTTCAATTAAGCGCACTTTCCAACCGCGTCGTAAACCGTGTAGAACGAGGGTCGAGTGGCCCCACCGGCAGGCGCTGTTTATCTCCTCTCTAATCGTATGCTTGGTTGCAAGGGTTTCCGTGAACGGCACCGTGACAGGTTTGCGATATTCCGATCAGGCGTCCCTAATTAAGCCCGGGTTCCTTTTTCCGGATGCTTCGTTTCTTAATGAAATTAACCCGAGCGAAATGCTGACGAAGCTGTGGAAGGAAACATCCGTTTTCGGCGATTGATGGTTGTTTAATCGTTCATTAATAAATGAGACATTTAATAATTCTAAAAGATAACGGGCCCTAGTGGACGATCATTTCTACATCCGAAAAAATAAATTGAGCTATTATTATCTTGAAATTTGAGAAAAACGTGTGGCTTATACGCGAGCAAATACGGCGCGTCATTTCTCGGTCCTTCAATTCAACTCAGTACCCTACAGTCAGCAACCAAATGCCATATGCCTTCTTATTCAATATTATAGCACTTCACTTTTCCTGCAGGTTTTTGTATCTCGAGAAGATCATCTGTTGATTACAAGGCTGCAAATCGAATGGTCTGAAATGGACATTTTACTATGTTAACATGTGACGTTATTTTGATAGGCATTTGACGATATTAATTAACAAATAAGACGGCATATATTAGGAATGTTATGACATCAGTTTCTGGTTAAAACGCCATATTTGTCCAAAGAAATGCCAGCATAAAGTCATCTGGAATTGGGAGATGTCCAAATACACTGTAACATGTTTGCTGCGCTATTCTGATCAGCTTTCCGTGTGGCCACGTATTCATCACATTGAAATATGTGGTAGGTGACGATTTCAGAGAAGGATCACCGACCACGTGCCCACTCAGTGTTTTCATACATATGGATTGAATAGTAAATCTGTAAAAGTACCCTTTGCAACGCAAAAAAAAAACTTTTGTGTCATAGCTTAGTACTTGACGTGAATGTAGTTTAAACATGTAATACTTGTATAGAGATGTGAGAGATTTGTAAAGATTGTCTGTGTTAGTATATTTATTTAGCAGTTTGGTGCATCCCCAGAGAGCGTTAATGCATTGTGCATAACCACTTTTGTGTTTATTACACAAACTTTTCCCACCCCCTTTTAACTAAGTTTGACCATCGTCCCAACCCCCGACTCCTAAATTTTAGTTAGACATTTTAAAATGTTCCTCTTCAGCATTGGAAAAAATGTTAACACGTACATGCATAAACAATACATTAGCCATTATAATCATGAGAACCATCTGATTTAAATATGCATATATGTGGAACTGCTTGTTCTAAAATTTCAAATGCTGCTATGTGGATCCTAATTTTACCACAAAACTAACCGAAGTGATAACCCTCTTCCTCCCTGTCACCACATGTGTCATACCTCAAACCCCCTCCCCAAATTGACTTAATTTATGCAAGCTTTCTCACTACAGCGCATGACGTCACTGCTCACATCGCACAGGGACATGGCGTATAACGTAATGGTATGAAGCGATCTTAAACGTAAAGAGATCCTCGTTGCATAATAATTTTAATGCCGACAGACGAGGTCGGGGGACGTGATGTTGCGAGCGCGTTTTCGGCGCTTCGGAGGGAAGACGCTCCACCGACTGTGACGTCTAATCAATACACGTCAAACCCAAATAATCCTACTGCACTTTCAATTTCGGCAAATAATTCCTCGCCTGCGCGCCCTATCTTCGCGCATCGCCCATCAAAACACGCGAAATCGATAAGCAGCGTCGCAATTATTCAACTACTGCAAATATTTTCCCACCGAACGCATCAAAACGCCTGTCAGGAGAGATTACGCGGCGTGTCTTCGCCGTGCTGCAGTTCCACGGCGCTGAAACGATCAGCCCAAACCGTTTCGACACGAAAATCAACAATACACGACCAGAACACGAGTAAACCCATGGCTAAGATGCATCGGCATCGACCTGCGATTGCACCTTAACGTCGGGCCTACGGTGCTGCCACCTGTGGGCACGAAAAGACAACCAGATACCGTGAACAGCTTAAGAGGTTTCAGGTGAAAACGACGAAAAATGAAACGTCGAACACAAAGAAGTCTTTGAGTTTTTGTAAACATTTCGCTTGTGCATGGCGTTCCTTTGATTTCAATAATGTAACAAAGTTGTGTTATTGAAAGAATTTGCCTGCGTCGTTCCTTTAATAATATTTCTATAAACACTCTCTAGGACATTCGCTATACAATCCATATATTTGTTTTATTTTATTTAGTTTTAGTCGAAAATCTAGTTCTGATTGACGTGAAGAAACTTAAAAACACATCAAGCTTTTGAAATGTTTATTATTTAGCGATTATGTTGTTATTAATTTATGAAACACGATTCGAAGTGATGTTTTCTTTTCATTGATTTGTCTTCAATATCAATTCAGGCTCGATACGAGGTTAATTTTGGGAGATTTTGATCAATGCTGATTTCGCTACTTTATGACCTACTATTCCCTTCCTTCACATTCGGCATTTTAACCATTCGGCTAATTTGCAATTCGGTGTTTTCACCAGATACCGTTTTAGGCACTGAGAAGATGGCATACAATCTATCAATTTTCAGATAGTCTGTATTTAAGTCTTGATGGAATTGTTATAACTTAGATTTGGCTTAATATCTTTTTTAAAAAAATGTTATATAGCATCCATTTGTTAGCTTGTGAAAAGGTACTACTTTCTATGGGCGTTTAGATGTAGACTACTTAAGGTATGTGCTTGAGGTGTGAACTGTACTGAAATTTTGTTCTGCTTTGATCTCGATACTCAGCATGAACAAGGATTGGGCATTTTGACAGGTTGTTGTCAGATTCACTGTTCGTGATTTATTGGGCAACCATTAATCTGTGGGTTTAAAAGAAATGTTAAAAGCATTAGCATGTACCTGAATAAATTTCTGTGCAAGGTTTAATCTGGTTTAGTATGTTTAGATTTTTGCCGTGTCTGGAAGTGGGTCGACTATGCATTACATTGCATGTAATGTGATATTTTCTTAGTTCGAAATCGCAGGAAATTGGTTTTGGCAAATTCGAAAAATGAATAAAGAGAACAATATTATTTAATGCTAATGGTTATTTCTGAAAACATTATTTTTACATTATTTTTAAAACTGCGTTTTTAAAAATATTAATAATGGAGAGAATTTCATAGACGAAAAATTGTTTAGCATGAAAACCACAAAAGACTGGTTTTTAGTAAATTTTCAGCAAAACATTAATGAGCGTGTTCCATTAAAATGTACTGAAATCAGGTATTTGGGTTCACCATATGAATGACTTTAAATATGTGAAAAATTGCTAAATATTTTAAACATAAAGAACATAAATGACTGGTGTTATTTAATATTCTTTAAATGTTCTTGATCATACAAATGTTGAAACGGATAATATATTCAAATCAGTTGAAAAGAAGTTAATCCATATCAGACTGACCCATTTTAAAGTTTAATATCTTTAATCACAATAATTAACAAATCTTCACATTAAGAGACCAAATAATTCGAATTTCTTATTGCAAACTTATTTCCCAATACCGAAATTAAGTCTTAAAATTGAATTACTGTGCGACCTGTTGATGCCTCTGCTGCAATTTGAGAGCATGTTTTTAGAATTCATTTTAAGTGTGAATTATAAAATAAATTGAAAATATCACAAATGTATTATGTTCCACCGTTCTGTGTTGTTTTCGGAATGTTTCTAAATAAAGAAACGCGAATTTTTAGAAAAAAATTACATTGCAAATTATGCACATGTATAGTAAAATGTCAGCGGATAAAAAAAATGTTAGCAATATAAATTATGAAAGCTGAGCCCTGAATAAGACATCAAAGTTTTGATTAGAAATAATAGTATGGCACGCTTTTGAACCTCTTGTTGCTACAGTCCATCGAGTTCGACAATATCAGATCTGGTCCGACCATGGTATGAAAGACACTGACCTGAAATCTATTAAAGCCAGATAATTATTTGAAAGGCTCTCCAACATTGGTCACTGCTGGTGCTTGTCCACCGCACTCACGTGGCTGCAGTGATTGCACTTAAAACGAAATCCTTGTAGCCTGGAGCAAGTCGTCTAGCCTGCCAATTCTGTCATATCATTTCTCCATTACTATTGTTGTTTCCGGTATTAGGGACCGTCCATCTATAGGGCAAATTTAACCCCCCCCCCCCCTACTTCAATTCTCCTCTTGTCAATTATCGTCCGAAATGCATAAATACCTTTGCCCCGGGTGGCTAAAATGCGCATTCCTAGTTCCACTCTGATTGACTTCATATTTCAATCGAAAACTGTCGCATTTCCGTTTGGCAAAATCCTCAAAGTTTAATCTAATTTACGTCTATTTTTCTACCTTTGATTTAACTTTATAGCTAATAATTGTAACTTTTGCTAACATATCATTCGTTAAACGTGTTTTATTAAGCAATGAATTCTTTAAAATATTAAAATTAAAATTAAAAGTACAGTAACCCCCAGTTGTATGTACCATCTTGGTGAAAAGACCTTCAACAACAACAACCGTTATGGCTTTTAGGGATTTCATACCCTATGAGCCGATAATAAATAGAAGAATCTAGTCAATAAATACACAACAATCATGCAAAATGGTAAATATAAACAACATCGTCAACGTAACTTGAGTAAACTCAACAGTAAAAACATATTAAAGAAATTGAAAATTAAAGGATTGCTATTTCATTTTTCCTTACAACTACATATATGTACTGGACCTTAAACATGGCATTAATTATCCTAGTTAACTGATAAAAAATGTCTTTTTATCGATTTATATTTAAAGGCAGGTTCCTTTCACTCATTAACCCATTATTGGTGTATTGGGAGACGTTACAGGTCGGGGGAAAATAGCATTTTATCCTGGAAAATTCAGGGTATTTTATTTGACTAAGGTTGTGTAAATCCTGATAGAAACATTGGAAGAATATCTAAAAAATACTGTAAATACTGTATATTCTTACTTTCTCTAGTTGACTTTCACTCCCCCGCCCACGAGTTGCACCAATTCCACAAGTGGGCATTATTTATGCCAGATAAATTAAATTGCTGGCCGAGGAGCTTGGCTCCAGCCTGAGGGTGCAACTTTCTGAGAGCAGATATGTACCTTTATCGTTTTTTTCATTTTTTTTCAAGTTTAATTCGGATGAATTCATGAAATTTCGCATACACTGTACATCGTGCCATGCCGGTTCATTTGATTAACAAATGTTGTATGCATGCAGAGAAACAAGCCGAAAACATGTAAATATTGATGAAGAGCTCGTGTAAACATTGCCAAAATCTACATCGTAGATGCAATCTTATCGTGAGCGTAAAGCTCGAGCTCAATAAATAACCCTTCCTCCAACATAAAATTGCAACTTTGACCAATGCCACCCCATAAGTGCTTTATTAGGTACTTCCTTGTTGCACCGGTTATCAAAATTTTGATGAGCATTTACTAAGTGCCTTCCATGTCCGGCTGAATTTCATGGCGTTTCTGGTGAAAATATCAGTGCAAGTATACTGATATAAAGTGATATCTCGAATGTCATCATAGTAATATCACTAAGGATACTGATATCAGTGGTCCGAAAAACCACTGTCATATAGTGATATTACTATAAAATTATCAAAGTGATTTCGCAAAGCATACTGATGTCAGTGGTCTAAAAAATCAACATACATGTACATGTATTTAGGGGCTTTGATCGAAATTCCAACAATTTTTGGCGGTTTCAAGAGGGGGAATTCCCCCCTCCCAAACCTCCCATTGCGCACGGCCTTGCTTACTTGAGTAATTTTTTGATATTATCCCCTTGGACACCTGCGGATTTTAGTGTTGAATTGTGGTTTTGCACTTTTCATCCAATTAAGAAATAGTAAGGTATTGGCAAATACAAACTGGTATTTCCCATTAACATTACGTTCTATGGGTTTCTACAGTTCTACAGTTTACGCTCCACAAGGACAAGGGGTGTCTCAAGTGCTCCCTCACTACTGTAGCAGGTGGGGAGCAGCCCACCTTTGAGCTGAAAAAAAAACATTTTTTGAGAGGGGGGTAGAGAAAGGAAGGGGATCTGGCACTTACGCCCTTATGGTTTGGCATCATTCAAATGTCCTATCCCGTCAATCTCGCACCCCAGCTTCCCTCAGCAGCTCCTACTCTGCATCCGCCAAACTCAATTAAACACGAGTTAGCCAACGCGCTCCGGTTTCTGATCCCCTGAAATGGGTTTTTCTAATTTCTTCGCTCTTTATTCAGAACGGATTACACGGACGCAAAATGAAGCCAGGCACGTTTTGTGATGAGATGCCTGGAAATATCTGCGAGTTTCATAATGCTGCCGTGCGTTTTATAATTGCTCTCAGGGATGGAAGTGAGGAGATTCTGCTGGGGGCTGAGGTTAAGTCGAGCTTGAGTCGTGCGCCGAGCCCGGAGTGCGAGTTCTAATTTGCTGCCCAATGAACCTTGCGTCCCAAATGGACACAGCTTTGAGCCCCGATCAAAACACGTCACTGGGACGTGGGGCTCAGTTCCGTTCTGCCAAGCGCTTAGGACTTCGTTCGGCGTACGAAGCTGGAGACCTAAGACGGTCTATTTTGGAAGCCAAGATAATGTATCGATCAGTTCTTTTGGTGCATCGGGCGGTGGCACGTGATCGAAGTCAACTTGAACACGTGAGTTTCACTTCCTGGTGGGGAAATTAAATATGGGCCGTATATGGATTTTGCTGACTTAATCCATAGGTGGTTGGACCAGAAATTGGACACAAATGGACCAGGGTTCCGGTGTGCCTGTGATCCGTCAGGGCATTGGGAGCAACATGGAATTGTCAGGGTAATAGTAGCAACATGGAATTGTCAGGGAAGTGTGAACAACCTGGAATTGTCAAGGAAGTAGGAACAACATAAATTTTCAGGGAAGTAAGAGCAACCTGCAAATGTCAGGGAAGTGAGAACAACCTGGAATATTCAGGGAAGTGGAAACAACCTGGAATATTCAGGGAAGTGGAAACAACCTGGAATATTCAGGACAGTGGGAGCAACCTGGAATATTCAGGGAAGTGGGAGCAACATGGAATTGTCAGGGAAGTGGGAACAACCTGGAATATTCAGGGAAGTGGGAACAACCTGGAATTGTCATGGAAGTAGGAGCAACATGGAATATTCAGGGAAGTAGGAGAAACCTGGAATTGTCAGACTAAGCCTGACGGAAGTTGAGCCATAAAGGATTTTTTTGTTATCTTTTAGTTAGAAGTTTTTACGCTCTTATTTGTATCCTTTTCCTTTATTTGGCCTTTAACCTCCACATCTTATCTCATTGTCAATTTCTGAACCTATTCACCAAATTTTCTCTTGTACCCTTTATCTTACTCTTTGTCATGGCCTGTGTTTTGTCCTTTCCCTTGTTTTCCATTTCATCTTGTTACCTAATTCCCTGTTTGAACCTTTTTTTCCCTGTTCCCAATTGCTTGTTGTCACCTTGTTTTTCTTTCTTGGCCTTCTCCATTTCTTTCCAATTCCTTCGAGCTCTGCCTCTCCTGAACTGGAATTTATATCATTTCCTTTCTTTCGTCTTTATCAGTACAAACAACAGCAGCAGGCGGCAATGATTCGTGCTAAACCAACTTTAAACCAAAAGTACCATAATTGTTGCTTTGGGCAGCTTGTCAGTATCCTTACTGTTTTGCCTTCGCATAGAGCGATTTGTTGCCCTCGGACTTTATTAGGTAACAATAAGCAAACAAAGCAAAAATTGATTTTTCAAAAAAAAATATTCCGTTAAGTATAGGGGCTGCCTTGGCTTATTTGGGAATCACCATAGTCATTATATATTCCTAGTTTTTCTTTGCCTATAAAAGGCGGAATTCTTTTCCAAATGATAAACTTCGCAACGAAAAATTCAATTTAGAAATGATGTCGGTGATCACTGAGATATAAACACCTAATTAATAATGGATATGGATTGCCTCCACCACATGGTCTATTTTTAATGAACGCAGTGTACTGCGTTTTTTGAAATATGAATAAACATAAGCACAGTGTTTTTTATGATTTACGATGTTTACTTTGATAAAGATTAAATCTGCGCGTACAGTATAAACACTTGCTAATGGTGCGTTTTTGTGTCTGTGCAAAATACGTTTAAAAACAGGATAATAATGGATTAGAGTGCATTACTTAGAATGTTTTTAATTTGAGAACAAAAATGGCATTGCGAGGTAACATTTTGTTTTCAAATTCCTAATCATTTTAAAAAATGACTTAAATCCATTGTTTCTGGGCCCCTTTTTCAGTTTTTTTAAAATGTTTTTTATTTTGTTTTTGTTTAAAAATAAGTTTAGTGTTAAATTGCATTATTGGTGATCTAGTTTTTCAAACATTTCTACAGGCATTAAGTACTAAAATCGATAACAAAATTTCGCCTCCGGAAATTCTTTAACTGAAGGCTGCCAAACCATATCGTATCAAGCACCATAAATTGAACTTTCAAGGAGAGGAGAAAAAACTGAAGTTTCGTGAAAATTTAGATGGCACTAATATGATTTCGTTGAAACGACAACAAATGCAGACGTTATATCCGAAAACAGAACCGTGAACTTTCTGAAACAAATTGTTTTTGTCGAAATTTTAATAAACCGTCATATGGGCCACGCTCATGGCCCTGCTTGCTTTAGTGATATTTATCATTTTCTTCTTGGATATCTGCAGGTTTTGACTAAAAACTGATGCTTCACATCAGTATTACGTTGTACACAAATACCTCGCTATACAGCCACTCTGTATACGGCGTTTCGCTATGACGGCATTTTTGTTTATGTACATGTTTCATTGTACATAATGCTTTGAACAAACTAAAAATTTCAATGGGCACCCTTTTTTCACACCATTTAATTATGTAACCTTGAACATCCTGTTTGATGGGGAATTTCAACTCAAACTTGATCATGTTTCTGCTTGGTTAAAGTGGATTTGTAAAGATATGTTTAGTCGTAGGGGAACTCGGGGTGGAACGGGATACTTATTGTTTAACCATCTTTAAAAAATAGGTATTACAAAGAAAAACATATTGAAGGTATTAAACATTATTTTATATATTTGAGTAACATATGCAATACAAAAAGTGAGTATACAAAAACTTTAAATGTTTTTTTTAGTTTTCAAAATTAGTCTGCAAATTTCCCATTCTGCCCCGTATATGGGGCAGAATGGGATAGGGTTTTTATTTTTATGTTTTAACATTTAGAAATATAAAAAACAATCTAAAGTTCGTCTTAAAAGTAAGAAAAGAAATGTACTCATCAACATTTGGTAGAAAAAAATTAAAATTATTGAAAAAGTCATTAAGT
>JAQIXS010004290.1:0-15540 GCA_034700785.1 Rossiulus vilnensis
CAAATTAAAAGACGCCGAATGGTTAAAATTATGAATGTAAAACTCCGACTGTAATGTAGAGAAATCGGCATAAATCAAAATTTGTGAAAATTAATGCAACGTCATGTCTTGACTTGATATTTCTCTTTAATAATTTATCTTCAATTTCAATTTTTTATTTATAAATCAATAATAAAATATCCACTAAATTATTAAGGTTTTTTTTTGTTGTCAATTAAAACTAGAATTTAAGATTTTTTTGTTAAATAAAACCTGCAATTTATATTAAAAACCTGGATCCTGGTGTACTTAGACATTTGTTCATTTTCGGCGTTTTATCCATCATGTTTTTTTTTACATTCGGCCTTTTTAAAGTTCTGCGTTTTTAAATTTGGCTTTGTCATCTTTCGGCAAATTTACTCGTCCATGACAAAATGTTTTTCGGTTAAAATTTTGAAGCACAAATACAAAAGGTGTCGTTGTTCATTAT
Source organism: Rossiulus vilnensis (assembly GCA_034700785.1). Taxonomy (NCBI): domain Eukaryota; kingdom Metazoa; phylum Arthropoda; class Diplopoda; order Julida; family Julidae; genus Rossiulus; species Rossiulus vilnensis. The sequence continues at coordinate 470 of JAQIXS010004290.1, forward strand.
TTTTAACATACATATGGTGGCGAATTTCGTCAAGATCGGACTGCAACCACAACTAAATGAGAGCATTTAGTAGAAGAACTATTAATGAGTGCGCTGCAGGCAAGCTTACGCACAGGGGTTCCAAATTCGAAAAATAGCAAAAAATACAAGTAAACCTTGACGGTTGCAGATAATGTTGGGCGTCAATGTTCATCATTTTGAACTTTCTTGCAATGATACGAGTTTCATCAAAATCGGCAGGTGATCTTTGGGTCGTGTTCCTTGTAAGCTGAACCCAAAATGATGCCCATCATGCAAACAAAATTACTGCTACATTGTTTGCGCCCAATGCTTGTTATAATTGCTAAATTTAGTTTTACTCTATAAAATTTGATATTCACTTGGGTCCAAGTTATAATTAGAGTTTCGGTGTTCCGAGGATAAGGTATGATGGGCATCGGAGGTTGCATTATGTTGTTTTTCAAGGTTTATTTAATTGTTCATAAATAAACTGGACATCTTCAATTTATAGAAAATAACCCAGCCCCTATTGGACAACCCATTCTACACGTTTAACCTTTGAAACAAAAATGTTTTTTTTGTTTGTTTTTTTGCATTGTGGGCATTTTTTGGAGTCGGCCTTGATGCTCTTACCTTGAGTAAGCTTTAAGGTACTAAAACATTACATTATTTACAATTTTATTTCTTGAAAAATGCGTTTGGAAATGCAGGTAACTTACTCTCCTTGAGGGCGCCCCATCCTGTGACAACTGCAATTTCGCTCACTGGGTCATCATCAGGGTCTGGCAAGCAGATCGGTTTGATTCCCCGGTTCAGGGGCAGGGGCTTGACCAGCTTTAGAATGGCAACGTCGTAGTCGAAGGTGGAGGAATGGAACCTTTCATGGACTTTACCACTCACGGCCGTGGTCCTGATGGCATCGTCGTCCATGACGTCAGCGACAGCCGCGATTATTTCGAATTTGGTCACATCTTCACTAGATATAACATTAACCAAGTTATTATTTAAAATCCATTTCTGCAAACGCGAAACTGGACGAAGCTTCTTTATTTGAAACATGCCGAACAATGTGCCTAACATTAGATAATTTTATAAACGTTTAGATTTAAGCTATCATTGGTGTGCAACTATTGTTATTTATCTCACCATTGTAAATATAAAATATAATGAAAACGATAACTGCGAAGATGCTGAATTCTCCATGCTACTGTACTGATAATATACCCTGAGTATCTGTACTTTACATGTAAAATGTTCGTTAATTTCATGTCTAAATAGAATTAATTTTAAGGCAACATCCGACCATGAAGTGTATGAAAGTAAGCACGTTTACTTGCCCTTTGACACAATGACCCGCTGTTAGGATGTACATTCTGTTGATGATAGATCCACCACAATGTTGACCTCCGCCAATCCGAATGGAGACCTGGGTATTTTGGAATAACCAATCAGTCGAGTTTCACAACAAATTTGCGATTGAATTCAACTTAAACGATTATTCGTACGGTCCAAGGAAAGTCTTTGATGGATCCCCGGCGACCACCAACAATTCTGTTTCTGCTAAGTATGCCACACGAGGCTAGACGTAGGTTTGCACTAATGAGCATTAATTAGGCCTGAGAAATTACGCTTTGAAAATGCAAAAGTTTCAGGCATTTATTTTCCCTGCGTGTTATATGGTGTAGTTTACAATGAGTTGAATATTCATATTATTAACGACGAAATACATGACGTTGGCATACACTAACTAAAATTCCAACAGCAATCACCAAACCAAACAGCTCGGCTGTCAACAGCGACCAATTAAAGCGCAATGTGACATGACTGTCATCACTTACGGCAGTTTTCCCATTGTGGGTGCTTTTTTCTGGTAGAAATAGATGAATCTGGTATGAGAAATTTGGGTTTACAACTTGTTTTGTCTGAATCCCAACAGCCTGCAATTAAGCAGTGAATGTACCATTTGTGCTATTATGCGGGGTTTCGTTGATCAATGTGCGATTATTTTCTGCTAGTGCCAAGATAACATCTATGAAAAAAATTATTGTTATTAAGACTTTCAGATGAAAAGTTGCAAGTTCATTAGCCTTTACCAGATTAGTTTCTCATTACGTGGTTTTAAAAGCTTGGGAAGTTTAAAAACACGTTTTTGTTTCATAAAGATCACGTTGAATAAAATTCGATAAGTGTACTTTTAACTTTGCCTAATGCATTGTTGTAAAACTGAATGTATCATGGTCATACCATTTCGTTCTAAATCAAGCCATATACGAGTGTACTTGCTTCAATCTACATTTCCAACGAAATTTGTCCCATTTTCAACCCCGGGGATAGGATAACAATTTAGGGACGGACCCTTATTATGCTAATAGCGTCGGCGTAACGAATACAAACCATTTAGCATTTGTTTCACTTGTAAAATATAGTCAACCATGGACAAGATGCCATCAGATGAATTACCTATCAATTGCGAAACAAGGCCGATCGAATTAACTCTTCAGTAATGATTCATTAAGGATGATTTAACAGTGACCACTAAAACATACCATTCTGAGAAACATTCGTTGATGATTGAGTTTCAGATGTTTCATCCACGCTAGAAATCTTAAATTAAAATATACCTGCATTTTATAATTCATTTCTTATCAACTTTGGAAAGCAATTATAAATATCAATCCATTGACTGATCTACACACCGTCGCGACTTCATGTTCTATACGACAACAAACAATTGGAAAAACGGTCAATAAGATGAAAAGCCTAAGCACCATTATGATAAAATTTAACTAGACGTAAATATTAAAACAAAGCAAACGAATAGAAAGCGTGAAGGAATTAATGACCCTTTTATAAATTATTCCAGTCTTGGAATGTCGTTGGTGTATTTAGCTTGATCAAAGTTCACCTGCATAATTTCATATAACGTAGCCGATAATGCGTGTAGATGGCGTACACACGTTTCAAACGTCCAAGGATCAATTTGCATACAGCTTGTCATGCTAAAATGGCCGCTTGAATTTGAACTCGGAGGCTTTTCGTTAACCCACCCAGGTTTGTTAAATGACGTTCGAATTTTCTTCTGGTTGTGGAAAGCATTACTATTTTTACGTATAAAAGTTTATGTGAATATAAACTACATTTACGTGACAATTACGTCTGTTATAAAATTCTATCAGTGGAAATTGATGAAAGTGGTACAACTATGTTATAAGATTTTGTCGTTTTGTGCAACTTAGTGGGCAGTGTTTCACACTGAATATTCTTCATTTGAATGAAATTGTTAATTTATGCGTGTCAATAAATTACGATTCCTTAAACATCGACTTGAAATCAACGCAAACGTTGTACATGTATGTAAATGCTTGTTACAAATTCAACAAAATGTAATTCTCTAATCCGTTATTTTGTTTTACGCTTTCAAGCAACATGTAACTACATTACATGTACTTTGGTAACTTGCTGCTAATGCTTATTATCCACGCATTTCCACGCTCGATTATCCGAGGCAGTCAGGATCGAGACTATCTCGGATAATGAAATTCACCGGATAATCAAAAGTGTAGTTTTAAATGCATGTACACAGTAAATTATTATGTAAAGATCGAAAATAGCTTGTTAACAACTCGTTTTAATCAGTTTTTATGTCCTAACCTTGGAATAAATAAAAGTCAAATTCCAACAAGGGCATTTAAATTACATTACATACTGTGCATGTAACGCCATCTACATGTATAGGCTTACGCATTTATCTTTATCCGGAAACTTATGTGCATTATTAGGTTAATTGGAAGGATTTAATGAAATATTTATTCAGGGTTCACTGTGCTAAACCGATGCACTGCCTTGTATTATTATGTGATTAGGCAAAATAAGCTTATAAGGGATACGTACTGTGCATGTATATGCTTTACCAGGAATCAGGAATAGTTATTTGTACTAATTTATTATAAAATTGCGCCAAGATCATGTGGATGCAAATGACTTTTAATTTAGCAACCAGTTTGATTGGCAGCAATCATTTGTTCTTGTGCACAGTATTTCTTCAAATCTTCTTTGTCCTCATCGGATACCTTCTTGTCTTTCGTGAAACAAAAAAAAACTTTCTCTAAAAATTATAGATAAAATATGATCACTGGAATAGCATGTTCTCTGGTCAAACGTGGAATCTTAAGAATTCGTAAAGCAATAAAAATCTCAATAAAGCTCATGGATGTTTTAAATGCATATACATCTATAAACTTTCAGAATCAAAGACCACGACATCGTGACATAAACTACAATGAAGGGGCGTGTAGAATGGGCATTCGAGTAAGGCCTTTTAACAAATTACTAGAAGTCAAATTTACCAGCAATAATTTGTGTAGATAAAGCATATCGGGCAAAAATAACAAAACTGTAATTAAACGAGTTATGGGAAAATACAGAAATATTGCCAGAAATGATTATCAGAAGAAGATAATTTCGTAATGAAAGTGAGCCAAACTAGTTATTCCAGAATAACATGTATGAGCTTGTTTTTTAAATAGTTTATGAAAAATTATCCGATGACCATTGTGAAATTTACATTCAAGAACTTACCAGCTTTACCCTTTTCACTTAATATAGTGAGTTTTGAAATTGAGTCCTTCTTTTAAAAAATTACTTTTCTTCCAGTGGGTTCTACAAAGAGGGACACTATTTTCATACAAGTTCAGCTACAATGCTGGTATGTTCAGCATTCATTTCTCTATATTTATGAGTTAAGATCAGGTCTGGTTAAGAAAGATATTCACTTTTGAACTTACCTCCGTTTTTACCAACTTCATTATATGTTTCGCTGTCGCTGGTCGCCTTCACATACATAATATACGATGTTTGGTTTCTGCAAACCAATATATTTATCATGAGATTTTTTCAAGAAATGTTATATCCAATTTGATAGCTTAGATATATGTATATTTGTGAATTAATTACGATTACGAAATAATGCACACTTTTTCAAAAATAATGCTCTGCTATTAATTCAAGTATTTGGTGATGTTTCTAAATTATTCCTTCATAGCTAACCTATTTTTTATCCAAGTTGATTTCCAGGTAAATATGCCGTTATCTTCTCCCCTGTTGTCATTTTCGAGCACTGGTCATATTTCTTGTCCCCATATTGGACATAAAATATTTCCTGTAAATATATTTTACGTTGTTCATCAGTTTTGTGAATGTCCAAACTACTTCGGCTAAGCAATTGTTTGTTTGCAAACAATATGAAAAAGAAACTGGTTTGAAAAATTATTTTTATCACAAAAAGCACGGATAAACCCATAACAGCAACTACACTGTATTTTTTCAGTTATCGTTTGCATGTTCAAATATTTGTGATAGAATGTGAAAGCTTATAAAGAATTATAATGTATGCTTGATTTAATTGTATAAATCACCCAATTATCTTACCATTGCGCTATATTGGAAACAGACAGCAATCAGAAAAGCGATGAGAGAAATTTTCGAAATCATTTGAAGACTGGGCATCAAGCTAACGTTAGTTCAAGAAAAAGACTGGTTAGGACTGGACAAAATATTTCTCACAGTTGAACCAAAAAGAACATTTGCCCTTTGCTTCACTTTATATACTGTTCCGTGGCACAGCCTTCACGTCATGAAACTAGTTAGGTTAGGTTAGATCTGCTCTGCTACAGTGTAAATAATGAGTAATTTTCATTGGCATCATTTAGCATATTCAATCTCTGTCAAACATCAAGGACATTGCAATAACAGGTTGCAGTCCATTGTTCCTTCTCATGTAAACATGAGCACGTGGATTCAGTTTATTTTTCAGCTCTTTGGAAAATCGGTGCAATTTAAAAAATATATATATTTTGCTGGAAAAAATGCAAATTCGCAAATTGAGGATTTCATTTTCAATTTCACGTTTACAGACCATCGTGTATTAATAAACGTTCTTTATTTTTCATGGCGTGATAGTGCCATTGAACGGCATTATACAAGGTAGAAAAAGTTTGCATATAGAGGCCATGCCATTTTCTGTTATAGCACAAACTCAAAACAGCTGTAAACTAGCAATGTATGGGTAGGGGCTCACATGATAAGAACTGGAAGGCAAACGAAAGGGCTTAGGTCCCAAGATCCAAAATTCCATTAAATTTTGTTTAAAAATAGTACTTATGAAGGTAAAATTTACGTAGACGTAATTTCTTAAAAACTAAGTCATAGTTAAATTGTTTCTTGTTTGTTATGAGTTTTATTTATTTTAAATAAATGCTATTCATAATGAAAGCGCAGCAGAGCCAATTTAAACAAGTCAAAATTGAGGATTTTTATGAACACAAACAGTGATGTGGAACTGTATATATCATTAAAAGGAATTTAGAATTTATAATAATTCGAAATCCATACACGTATGCTCATTTTTTCATCGACGATATTACTTCAAATTGAACTTCATAAAACAGCGATCAAATTGAGAACAAAGTTTATTACATTGGAGATCATTTGATTGGTTATATGGTATATAAATCGATCATATTTATAACATTATACTGCATATGCAGTAAGGAGTAAAATATGGGCATGCCGTTGTTATTATCATACATGTTACAATGGTTGAACAAGTCGTTGTCAGCGATTTTCACTTCCTTAGCCAGAATAATAAAAAGGAATACCGGCCTTGAAATTTCTAAGTACATACCACTAAATTCGTCCGATACTGATGAAACTGGTAATTTTAAGCCTGACCCAACAAAATGCTCACCAAGCAGAAAAATTACATTTTTACTTGCCATACGTGAAGGGGCCCAACCATAAGGTCGTAAGCGCCCGACTACTCCCTTTTTTCCCCGGAAGCCCTTAGGCCTTGTCTAGTGGAACAGCCAAACAGATGTAAATCATCTGTTATAAAACAATATTCAATAATTCACTAGTCTTTGATTGGATAGACGGTGCAGATATTCCGTGTCGAATTGGTTGTCGACTAGTCTGAGTTATTTTTTAGTTTGAAGATGTTCTGTTTATTTATAAAATATTAAATAGAAATAGAATTTAGTTGTTGACAAATAAACGGAACATTTTGAAATTATAAAAAGTAACGCACACCCTAGTGGACGACCAATTTTGCTCGGGAAAAAATAAATGTAGCAATCACAATCAGTATTTGAAGCAAAAATGTATACTTTCTTGCATGATTTTTTGGGTCGACCTTAACGCACATGGTTATCGGGTTTGTTTATTTGCATGTTTTCTGTACACTATTGTTTTTAAAAGAGTATGCGAAATGAAGTTTAAAAAACGTGTTTCTCACGCTCGAAGGGGATGAACTTTCCTGATGGATGATGCTTGGCATCACAATATGCGAATACCAGGTTAAAATTGAATGTTTCTAAAACGCTTGCCGGCCAGTGGTCAAGAACACTCTTGCACGGTGGTGAATCGCTTGATCCACGAAAGAACGTTGGATATCCTCGTGTAAACCCCGTAGTAGCCGGGCCGGGCGCAACCGTTGCCCCATGACACTATGCCAAGCTGGACGATTTTGGGGCCAATTTTGACAACCATTGGTCCCCCAGAATCACCCTGAAAAAGAAACATTGGTTATAAAAATTGCGAGATTTGGACAGGGAAACCATTTCTGCTGGACTTACTTGGCAGGAATCTTTGCCACCCCGCCGTAGGCCCGCACAGAGCATTCTATCTGTGATATCCCTGAAATGACGATATGACCTTTGACACACTCTTGTGTTGACCACAGGCACATTCACTTTCCTCAAAGTGTTGGAGGATCTGGTGTCAGCTGAAATAAAGTAAAAACTATGTTGGTGCTATAAACCAACCCTTCATTGAACTTGAAAAATAATTGCCTATGACTGTCCTCTATAATCGAATTCATAAATTGCTACAAATAACTTTGAATCATAAACTAATCATTCATATGCCTGTTTAATGTTCTTCAGTCAAATGGTCCCTCTAATAATGTTCTTTTTAATTTTTTCTAACGATATTTCCTTCATTAATAGAATTTCTAGTAAAAAGGTTTATGCGAAAAAAAATTAGGTCAGCGTCATACCTAATTTCGCACATAGCCGTTCTTTAATAATGAATAATTGCAAACAATTTCTTGCAAAACTGCTGACTAAAATCCATTATTTTTAATAAATTGTTTTAACCTAATGAGGAAATATGACTTGTTTCTTATGACTGTTGACTAAACGCCATAATTTGTGGTCACATTATAAAAAAGTTCCCCCGACTTTCCTTTAATAAACAATTTATAAACTGTAGTTATAATTAAGCTATTCTTATTAGGATCCACCCACGCATTTTGAAATCTTACGTACTCGTATTTCATAAATAGAAATTCATGTAGGCTAAATATAAGATTGTTAGCATTGCATTTTTATGCATAAATATAATCCAGAGTTAGGTGTGTCGCGGCTTAGCCTGCCACTTTTGTGGAAATTGAAAAAGAAGGGTTACTGTCCTGAAATTACGGGAATCTTTCTATTTAGTTCACTTTGTCTATTATAGTAAAAAATAAAAAATAAAAAAATAGTGAGAAATGTTTGAAAAATTTCATTTTCTGTAAAGATATGATACTGTGTAATGATATTTTGTTGGTATCCTGATATATAAAGACATTACTGTTATCATTTTGCAAAGCAAAGGTATGTAAACCAGCGAATCGTTGGATCGTTGGATATAGCGAATTTACTTTGGACTACCTGATATAGCGAAACTTATTTGGATCATAGGATATGGAAGACGTCTTTGGTGCATGGGGCGCCAAACTTGAGCAATCTTACTATTTATAACAGACTAGAATGAAATAGTTATTATAATACCATATTTACTCGAAAATGAGTAAATACATTATATTCCAGTTAATAGGGTATATATTATGCTAGAATGATGCTTAAAGGTAACCGTCCCATTCTCGGTGTTACTTTGCAACGTGCTTTAGGAATTACAAAATTGGCGATATGATATACAGGGGTTAAAATTGGTAAAAATTGTGATATTTGTGTGCAAACACAGCTTACCTTCTCTTCTTCGTCCCCAGCCTACGACCGTGGCCTGTCGTCCATGGAAGCGATTTTTGTTGGATGACAAGCAAATCGGCTGGACTGCACTGGATAATGTTACTGGAGTGGACAGTTTAAGAATGGCAACGTCATAGTCGAAGGAATTGAAGTCGAACCCAGCATTTGTCCAGATCTGCGTCACACCTCGTTCAATCGAATTGAAATCGGAAAGTTGCTGGGTTCCCGTCATCACTCGAATGAATGCAGGATTGGCGCTAAAATATAATAAAATCACTCTTAAAAGGAAGAATACGGTAAGAGGAACTAAAGACGTTTCCTAGTGAGATATAGATGAAGGTGAAGAGCACTTTGTCACTAGTTTCGTTTGGAGCATATGCTCCAGTCCACTTTAGGTCAGTAAGATGGATAGCTTTTGTTTGAGCAAGTGCCTTCACTTTCAAGATGTTTATTTTAGTAATTTACTTTTGGACGCAATGCGCTGCTGTCAGAACATGCTGAGAATTAATCAAGCTTCCTCCGCAGAGAAGCTTCCCATTTCTGGCTCTCAGGGCAACCTGTAAACGTTAAAAATCGTGAGTTCAATACTTGCTACTTATTGTTCCATGGATGCCATTTCAAAAGTATTCCCACCATGCAAAAAATACACATTTTGCTTCATATAGTTCCTATGATTGCTAAATTTATGTTCCCCATTGTTGAATTGATCTTTCACGAGGATCTGAGGTTTTATATTTTGAAAATGCCAGTTTATTTATACAAAAAATGAAACAAACTGGAAAAAAGTCGTTTTGCGACCGTTTTTCCCTCAATGAAACCTCCGAAGAGGTTACATAACGGTTTTTTAACGTTCATTTATTTATTTTTTTAATAAATAAACGGAATATCTACAAATTATAATAAAATAACAAAGATCTTAGTGGACAACCAATTCTACACGGGAAAAAATATATCTATTATGATGAGAATATGAGGCACAAATGTGTAATTTTTGCATGGAGGACGTCTTTTTGGGTCGGCTTTGAGTGGGTATTTTAAGCAAGAAGCAAATTGGTAAAACGTAATTTCTTAGTTAAAAATGGAAAAAAATGACTTAAAATTTATATTGATAAAGTTGTCTGTCCCCAGTGACTGGCTAAAGCATTGATATTGTCCAGATATTTTCCAAAAATCATCCACTAAAAAGGGTTTTGTCAAAAGCTTTACTACAAGGGAGTTAATAGAGGTACAGATGTTCCTCCCAAACCCTTTCTGCTAAAACTTTGACATTTTGTAAAGATGGTCATTGCATAACATAAATAAGCATTAAAAGGAATTGTTTGAAAGATAAGCTGTTAGAGCGGGAGAAGGTAACATATGAGAAAAATGTTTCTCATATGTTAGGATTTGGATGATATATTTAGAGACAAAGAATGATTTCTAACAGTTGAGAAAATAGGATTAAGTCGACATTGAAGCCCATTAAGACGACATCACAGATACTTATCACTCACACAAAATGAAATATTATCACAAGCGATTCAAAGACGTAGAATAGAAGACATCAAAATCAAAAAAATTCTTTGCATGCCAGTCTAAGCCTAAAACGTAGGCAACCAATCTAATCAGATATACAGAAATAAAATTCCTTAAAATTTTGATAAACGGACTGTTTTTCTCTGCATAGTTGTTAAGCATAGTTTGCTCTCAAAATAGGATTTGGCTGACGCTGGCACATGCAAAATTTGCTAGTGCAGTGATATCTAAAGATTCGAACCATTTTTATTGAAAACTGCACCGAATTTTCAATTCATTTTTTAAATAAAAAAAACTCCAAACTTCTAGTTGGCATTATGAAAAGTGGGAATGTATATGCTAACGAATGAGAAAGTTAAATTGTTGTCCTTAACAAGCACATGCTGACACCGTATGATACGAGGAACCCTGTAGGTATTTCCGGTCTCATCATGTGATATTTTTAGAAATTGTCATCTTTGGTAGAAGTGAGGAAAGTCCGCACATTTTTGTTTCTAGTGAATTGTTTTCAGTCAATGACCACCACTCGTTTTAGTCACCATTGTAAGGCATGAGAATAGCATCTGTCGTTTAAATTACGGCCGATTAAAATTTTAGGGCAGCACAAGAGCGAACTATTTCGGCTGATGGACATGGGAAATGAGCGAGTTAATAATCAACGTGGTTTACAACGCATTAACGAAATTGGGTTACTTTTCAGTCCATGTACATTGTATCAATTTGCGAGTCAGACAATTAAAGTATGCACATCCATCCGGAGGGCTGCAGTTCCTAATTTAAAATGTAAAACTAATTTTGCTCGTTTATCACATAAGGCATGCCTATCAAATTGCCCAATGTATCTTAATCGCGATTTGATCAATGACATAAGCGCAAACATTACCGATAGATTTGATAACTATGATCACCTTATCAATTGATACCCAAGTGTGGCGAATTTGTTAAATTACTTGGTTTATGGTTTGGGATTGTTGAGATATTGAAGAAGGACCACAAATTTGAGGAATTTTAAGAACTTTTTTAAAAAAACTATTAAAAATGTGGAAAAGATGCTGAAACATGTGGATGTTTTAGAAATCGTGGGAAAATTTGAAGATATGCTGGACGCATAGACTGATACATGTAGGTGGAGGTGAATGGAGGAAGGTTAATAGCACACTTGGTAATTTTGTTGGTAATTTGTGATCAAATTCAGAAAAAAAAATTTGGAAAAACCGTGGGTAAGTCTTCATTATTTTGTTTGAAAAATTTTTGAAACAACGGGGGTTTTCTCGGACATTTGGGCGCACTAGTGAGTTTTTAGTCAAAATTTAACAATGGATAGTATACGGTATTAATGGATATAAAACGACCTGTATATCAGGATTTATCATTGCCAGATAACCGCATTTTGGATTCAAGAAACTTTTCATAATCATAATAAACATATTCTGCTTGAATCGTCAAACTTTAAACGTTTTTATGAATGCGCTGATAATTGTCTGGTGAACATTCATGCAGTGGTTGCGGTGAATATAAAGCTTACCATGTAGGGAAATTCCCTGTTTCTTGCTACTTGACCACCAACGATTCTTCCTGTGAGAACGTCATCATCAAATGGGGATACTGCAAATAGAACGTAGAAAAGAATTAATCCAGAATTGATCCCATTGTTGATGAAATGGTTCGTCTAAAAACACGTTGAATGCCATTTTATTTCTGCTTTTATGTCAGAACCAACATGTTTCCATGAGCTATTATTAGTTTGGGCAAATGTATTCCAAATTTGTACGTGATACATGTGAACTACGTATAGTATACATTCAGTGTTGGTAATTTGGTATTAATGTAGCATACAGGATTTAGTTTGCAAGACTTATAGGTGATGTTTCCTTAAATATTGAACTGATTTGCATACTGTGCATGTAGTAGTTCTATTGGAATGCAGTACAAAAATATAGACCTATATGTAATTATCTTCAGCAAGGCTGCAAGGGTGTCAGTTACAACTTACCCGAGCATATGAATCAAACCTAGAAAATGCTTTTGCGAAACTTATTTCTACCTTATGTTGGTTAAAGTAGTAAAGTTTTGGCTTTCGGAAGGGTTATTACTCTCTCCATCTCTTTCTCTCTTTCTGTAATAAAATGTGGTTAGTAGGCCAAGGGAGGCCTGGGGTGCCTTATCAATTTCCTATGTTTAACACTACTTGTTTATTAATTGGACACGTTTCTGCCTCTTGCCACCTGAAATTATCGCACTTTGTATCTCGTAAAATGCAGTGCATGCGAGTCTTGCATCCTTTCGCTCGTTTCTGAGAGTGAAGTCGCTCTCCGTTGTGCACCTCAATTCACATCGGTGAGCGGGCTAATTCCGCCAGGGAACCTCATTCGAATTAATTACGAATCATTTCATACCACTGCCAGAAAATGGTATTGTAGTGAAATTGGCTAATTGCGCTCGGAATGTTTCTAAGCGATATTTGCGTGCTGAGATACATTGTATTTCTCAGGCCATTTCCGGCACCAAGTTATACCCAGTCAGGCGTGTATATGACTGCAATAAATACGGGAGTAGCATGTGATTTATTTTGAAATGTACTCTGATTATCCCTCATCCATGATTGATAATGTAATTTTTTCCATTCTTCAGTAAATTCAGTATAGAATGGTGAAAAGCAGTTCTTTGCTAGCAAAGATGTGTAAAATGTTCGCACCTTAGAGTCTTAATGATAAATTAAATAACTGTTGATTGTTTTTTTTAAGTAAACGGGCATGTATGTAGCTCCATTGTAGATATATTTTTGATAAGCTATGATCACTACCAAGAACTACTGAAAAGTAACTAAAAGAAAACTATTCTAATCTGAATTTCTTTAGCAAAGTAAACATAGGGCTCCACCAAAATTTCAGTTAGCTTTAATTTTGTTATCGTTTGTATAGACTGCAATAGCAGCACAGAAAAACCAGGTTACCAGTCACTTGTGCTATGATATGCAAAGTGCTTTTTTTGGGGGGGGGCGGAAGGATGCACAAGCGCATGAATAACGAAGTTTTCACGTGTTGACTAATAAGAACTTTTTCCATAACATGTTAAGAGGCCTGGGGGCTACTTCGGAAATAACCACACCCTGTACTGTGGTTTCTCTTTTCTAGCTGTCTTTGACCGATGAGGATCTGTTATCAAGCAACTTCTTTCTCTCGTCTCAGAGCTCATGCTGTCTTTTTCCATTTCTTATTCTTGTTTCATATTAATAATGCTGATGTTGTCTTCCTTTTCATGCTTGCAGCTCTGTCAGTTTTAGCCTCCCCAAAAAGAGCACCGTTCGATTTCCACTCAGAGACTCTCCAGGGGGATTTTTAATCTCGTTGAAAAGCGAATTTTCAGTTTATGAAAAAATCATGACAATCCAATGGGGGTCTTGAGGCCGAAATTCAATGTCAAAACCAGAAACTAGATTAGTCCATTGCGAGCTTCAAAGCGAGTTTGTCAGCAGCAAAAAAAACCCCCGAAATTTCCAACATTTAGATTTTGATAACTGTTTTTAAAATAAAGAAATTTCGCGTAATAATCTATTAACGTGTTTAATTATAATAATGCTAGCGAAAATGCAGGGTCACGTTAGTAGCATAATATATGATTGTTTCTGAAATGAATCGTATGATGCAGAAAAAATTATTTATTTACAATACACCTAACTTTAATAATTTCGATATGGAGTGAGTAATGTATGGGCAACCTATATTTATTATTCAAACAAGCAACATTAGTTTTTGATATTTGTTTATTTTAACATTTTCAGTTGTTTGGCCAATTACGACGCCAAATAACCTATCAAAATCCTCCCAGATAAGGTTGTGAACGCCTAATAAATTTTTTATCGATTTTTCCCTATACTACAGCACTATACTGCATGTAGTTAGGTTATTCTCAAGATATGCACCTTCCTAATCCATTCAAATTAATTTAAAATAATATACTATTGCACTTAACTGAAAAATAAAACGCTGTAAATTTGAAGTATGAAGATATCAACTGTTGATGTACTCACGTTTTGCCCATAATTTGTTTATTCTGTTGTATAGCAAAGATTCTATGAAAGACTGTAAAACAAATGAAAGAAAATAATGAATATTGTGTCATAAATTAAGTATCCATGTGCAAATCACGTGCAAACAAACAGTGTATGTATTATTCAAACTGCCAGATTATCGTGATCAATATTAAAATGTCATCCTAATAATAATTAAGACAGATAAACCGCCCATCCTGCTTCATTGTTTAATTGTTATCATTAGGAAAAAACGTCGAAAGACTGCGTTTCATAAATAATAAATGTTACATCGCATACCAAATTTTTCAATTCTTTGGCCTGAATAAAAAAAGTTCATTGTTTATGTTAACCGACCTTGAACCATGAAACGAATTAATATTTATTCTACATTACATCTTGTTATAAAAAAAGAATCACAGCATTCGTTAGTTGGAATTTTAAATTTTCCACAACACAGTGCCATCCGCAACGGGAATAAATCTGTCAACTTGGTGAAC
>JAQIXS010004291.1:0-15540 GCA_034700785.1 Rossiulus vilnensis
TGCTTCAAGTTCAACATTTTCTGCCTTAAATATCCATAAGGACTTTTATGCAAATTAATTGATCTTTAAAGAACATTTACGTGTTTACAAAACACATTTTTCCGGATTGAAATCGGACATTTCGTTGCAGAGAAAAACTTTTCTCCTGATTCAGGATGGTGAGTCTAATTTTTTGCACTTAAGTGTAGTACTTTACAGCTAGCAAAAAATTAATAATTAAACAAAAAGGTGATCTTCTGGGATTTTTGATTTAACCGATTTTATCACTCATTGGAAGATTACTTGGTGGAGCAAATGAATCTTAGAAAATATGGCTCAAAAAAGGGATATCATTCCAGAAGATATTTATTTGGTCATACAATGAAAGGGAGCCAATCGAAAAACACTAAACTGTGAATCCAAGCTTAAGAAAAATCAAAGGAACACTGGAGCAACTGATGGACAATAATCTACTCAGCGATTATGAAAAAGTAAAACTTCTCTTAACTTCAACAATGCTACAAAGGATTATCCTGTACACAACTGCAACCAACAAATGTTTTGAATGATTTCTTATTAAATCTATAACCACCTGTTGTTCAACAGCCTAATACTGCCAAATTAGTACAATCAATGAAATTTGGTAGTCCATCTATTCAATCACCAATAATAAAATACATAAATGAGTAAACCAGTAAAACTCATAATAATCATACATGATAATCATGAAAGGTATTGGATACAGCAATGTTGCATTAGCAGCTTGTCACTCACTCAGAACAGTGAATTTAGATCGATGCGGAACAACTTAAGATTTGAAAATGCACTCATTGAAAATATCAGTCGTCATCTTTGGTGATTTCCAAAAAACTTATTGAAATTGACTAATCATGTAACGTCACAGCCGACTAAAATCGTGGATACATATCAACTGGAACATATATACCATCACTCAGCTACCCAACAAATTTTTGGCGGTGTAATTGCCAGTGATCTACTCCTACATAATGCAAATAATAAACACTGGATGGCAGTATATATTTTAATTTTAATGAAAAAGGAGAAAATTTTGACAGTTTTGGAATAGCGCCATATTTACCGTAAATCTGACAGTTTTTTGGAGAGAAACTGTGTCTTGTGAGAAAACAACCTAAAACAACTACAGCATGATTGCACAGCAGTTTGCGGGCAGCATTGCACATCTTGTTTAATACTACGTATCTCGGGTATTATTATGCGCAGAATTATTCAATTTTTAATACACATTTTCTTACTAATGATTGTTATGTATGGCATTTCATCAAAACGACGTCAAGTATGGTTTTACCTTTGTAGGTTTCCAAACAAATAATGTGATAGTCTATAATATTAGTAGTGTACATCCTTAGAAAATTATAAAGATCTATAATAAAGAACTTTTTTTAAAGAAACCATATTAGTCTGTGTAACTTCAAGCATGCTTTCACTATGGAACTTCAAGTAAGCATTACAACACCAACAGAAGACAGTCATGCAAGTTTTTACATTTAGTTGCGAGAGATGTTATAAATTCTGGTTATCTGGTAAATCCTAATTATGACCTCAAATTAGAACTACCTTGCCATACAACAGTAATACTCATTGTGAAGGAGATAATACTAAAAAATTGAGCTTTCTATGTATCTATTATAACTTTATTCTACAACATAAATATTGACGAGTGGCCTGCATTGTTAGATTTTATTTGCCACGAATCATTACGAGTGATTAGATGGCCCAGAATACTAGTTATTCTCGCAGTTGGTTATCGAATGTCGGTTGATTGTAAATTGAAGAATCGTGATCGCACTCAACCCGTGATTAAATGTAACTTTTTGGGCAGATGGGATAAAAATTAATGGTTAATGGGTAAGTAAATTACACTTAAAAAAACTATTGTAGCAATATAATGAATTAATTTATAAATTACAACATTTTCTTAGGATAAGCTCAAAGATTCATTTCTAGTGGAGAATTTTTGGATTAGGACGATTAAATCATTCTTTCAAATTCTTCAAAATCGACCACCGCGATAAAATATCCACCATCACCAAGAAACCGATGTATTTTACCGAAATAAATATATGAAAAAGGAAAGTTATCTCTGGAACAAGTGATCCAGAGATGACATTTCATATGCTACTGTTATGCACACTAAATGTAGCAGTCTGAGCATGAAATTATATTCGACTGAATTAAAACTGAAATTTAAATTATATTGTCCATTTTCGACCAAGCTGTCCAACAATCAATCCCTCGACTTCCTGGGTTACATAAATGGTCCAGATAACCTCAATTTATGGTTGTTTGGAGGTGATTAAGGACACGGAAACTGGGCGAAAAACAGATGCTATAACGCCACTGATATGACCCATTAAGCAAGTTTTGGACTGTCTTCGTATTTTCACATGAAATTTTGCCGAAATTCAATCCAAATAATCTCGCATTTCTGCATACCATAGCGCTGAAATTTGATTGACTGATGTCACTATTACGTAGCTTAATAACTTTTACATTAATTCGTGTCCACTTGAGTGATGAGAACAGCTTGTCGAGAGCTTAGTTTCCAAATGGGCAGTGCCGAAGTGAGTAATGTTAAAGCCTCATTCGGACGATGACAGATTATAGGGGGGAGGTTGTCGAAAAAGTGGAAAAAGAAAACTTACGGACGGCATACTGTATATGCACGGTCCTATTAAGTGGACAGACCTTCTGAGATTTACTGACGATGATTGCCACCGCTTTCGCCTCTCAAATTGACGGACGTCACTAAGATTTCGATATAGTCTATGTCGGTAAAAAATAGCACGATATCGCGGATATAACGAGCAAATGATCGTTGTAAATTTGGTTTTGCGAATTTCAACGCAATTTTACTCTGTTATAACCTGCGCACTTCTCGGATATAAAGATCAAAGTTGACACGAACAGTATGCAAGTTCCCAAAATCTCGATTTACTTTTACTTACTCACAGTGTGATATCCGAACTTCCAATTTAGCCTCAGGTGTACCCATTGACAATTTTTTCTCCAACTTAACAAGCATCCAGCTACGCAAAATCCCCACGTACATGTAGCAACCAATCAGTGGCAATTATAAGGACATTCAGATTTAATAGTAAAAATAACTGATTTATTAATATTTCAGTCCTTATTAGTGTTTCTCTACGGCCAAGAAAAAGTACAGTGTAGTGCTAAATATATGGCGGATTTTGGTCATCACGAATTTAATGATTAACTTTTTAAACGATCCCTTGACGCTCTTTATAACCGAGTTCGACAGTACATTTTTTGTTTAAACTGACGCGCATCTGGACGACGGAGCCCAATTAAAGCTGCTTCCAGGTGCCCCAGGTCCTAATCAAGGCATCAACCCTAGGTCCCCAGCTCGGACCCACCATGGTTCTCCCCCTCTGGCTACACGATCAGAGGTGCGGATTTCACGCTCGGTCACCAGGCGCGGCTCAATTTTCGGAGTTGCCATTGAAATGCGCTGTTTTGGGTGACACGGATAAATTGGTCGTCTTTTGACGTCAGTCTTTTTGATTTCTTAATCAGACGCTAGATGAGGGGGAGCGTTCCAGCGCCATTCCATTCACACCGACAGCGTAGCAAATTGCGTTTACCAACGGATTAGATCGTGCACGGCGATAACGCGATACGTGAGGTCAGAGGGTGACGGAACCGCAGCTGGGAAATAAGACTCCCCGCGCCCTCATTGGCCAATGCATTTTGTCGTGATTTTCTGTCCTGTGAGCCTGCAGAACGTAAAGGTTTGGCGAAAACGAAATTCACCCAACAAACGATGGAATCAAGTGATGAAACCTTTTGAGTCACAGTCGATTGAACTAAATATTTGAAGGATGTCAAGCTATAACTTATTTCAGGCGATGGAAAAAATCTAGTTTTGGGAAAAATATAGATAGCACTAAGCTTATTTCGTTCAAACGACAACAAGTTTACTCGTTACGCAGCTGTGACGTTTAAGTGCGAAAACAAACGAGAACTTGGTGAAAAAGTTCTGTTTTTGTTGAAATTTTACCAATCAGTCCTATGCGCCACACTTATGGCGCCGCTTAGAAACGTTCGCAGCATCCTTTTCTCTAGTAGCAAATAGAATAGCAGCGCACTAAGGGCATTCATTGCTTCATTTTGACGTCCAGGTTGTAATGCCGGCATCCGAAGCAATGTTCTTAGGAACACTGACGTGATTTTAAGAGGCCAAAATTAAATAGCCTTTCTTCGTGTCTGCCCTACCAATGTTTGCTGTCAAGTAACGCGAGTTATTTGTCAATGAGAGGGCATGAAGCAAAGCCTGGCGCTTAATACCTTATGGTTTTGCATCCTTCATTATTATGCAGTATTTACTATACAGTCACGCTATATGAATTAATTAAGGAGAATTCCATGATTTTTATAGATGCAGGATTGACTGCATGTAAGTGTGGCACGTCTTGACTTCGGGAGTGTAAATTCCTTGATTAATAATCTTTTTTTATGCCATTAAAATTCTTCAAATCATACATAGGCCTACGGATTTTCAATACAATAAAAACGTTAGTTAGCATTTTATTCCTAAATGGTAACAATGGACAGAAAATAGGAGAGCCCTCATTAACAAACACCTGAAATCGGTAAATATCATGAGTTTTCCATGAGTTCCATGACCTGAATTTTATTTCATAATTTTTTAAATGACTTCTTATATCATTAGTCATCCAGACCTATATGAAAGTAAATGCAATATTGATGTGTTGAATTTTTCTTACATGGTCAAAATAAATCACTATTATTTGACATTTCCCTGACTATTCCATATCATATTCCAATTTCCCTGAAAATTCCAGGTTTCCCAGGTCTGGGAGAACCCTGTTATACAGAATTGTGAGCTAAAATCCATTCTTTGTGATTTTTCCCCCCACAACAAATTGCATATAGATGTAGCTTCCCCCTCCTTTTATTTATTTTTTCAAAATACCATATGAATGACATGCTGAGGATAATTGATGAGTCACAAAGGAGAAATTCTCCAACAAAATTTGTAACAAAAACAAAACATTTGTAACTAGTATCCATCCCCAATATTTCTAAATAATGTGTATTTCGCGGATTATCGTATTTCGTCCAAGAATTTTCACCGGTTTTTAACGAAACATGAGAAAATGGTATTTGCTTATAAGTGCTCCACTAGAATGTCGCTTAAATTTGTGCAAATGGAGAAATAGTCCTGTTCTATCAAGTTTCCTGAACATCCTTCCATGGGAAAAGCAAAGGTTTATGCTGCCCATAACATTCTGGAATCTTGAGTGCTTTGGCATAAAATATTAGTTTGACTTTATTGCGAGAGTTCTGGTTTCAAACTGAAATATTTTGGTCGTTTCATCAGGAGGAAATCCCAGAAATGGACAGTGGTGGTGAAATCCGTTTTTTGAATACCAAATCGCATCCACTGGCTGTTATTAACAATTTCTATCCTGGAAAAGACATTATCGATAATCGATATCGATAATAACATCGGTATTTCTTTCATTCTTTAAATGCAAATAATGTCACTGTAAATCCATTATTTGTGGTCGCTGCTTGCTTAATGAAAAACGAACTTTGAATGGTTTTGTAAAACACCTTACGTAAGTCCATCTGCCAAAGCTGCCCAATGTTTAAAATATTCATGAAAATAATAACTGGTGTTATTTTTCCACATTTCACGGACTTTAATGAGTAATATTTTATTCAACAACTTTTAGCAAATTAAAGGTCGTAATTTATTAACATTTGTTCTTATTTTAAACATTTGGCAACATTATAATACCAACGGTTGTGTACGTTTGACATCGTGTCCAAAATTTCCGATGATACAACCTGTCATAAAAATCAATGTTCCAAAGTTTAGTCAATGGTTATTTCTAAATTAAATGCTTTAACTGACAAAAAAGTGACAAATTAGCAATATAATTATAGATACATGAAAAAGAAAAAACATTTTATGTTGAAAACCAACCAGATTTTTCCAACGTATGTATCACAGATTTCCAAACGAAAAGAAATTCTTAACTTCCCTGACATTTATAAGCTTTTGAAGAATTTACCTGACTTTATCAAAAGTGTTTATAGAATAAAACAGAATAAAAGTTACCAATTTTTCCGTATCAGGGCATGGTTGTGACTAGGTACGTCTCTATTGGGCAGTAGGCCTGTCATAAGGAATTAATCATTTAAGATCATGGGAATTTAAGGCTGGCATTTCATCTCATGAAAATTTCCCTGACTCCCTTATTATTATAATTATTAGAAATTCAAATCATCCAAGAATTGTAGGTCAATTTAGATGAGCATAATATGTTAATTGAATTAAGTCCCCTGCCGCATCGTCCACACGACATTTACGTGCGGGCAATTGCATCCGGTGAAAACGCAAAACGCCGACTGGAAAAAACGTCTAACACAAAGACGCCGAATGCGAGAAAAGTGAAGCTCAATGTTATGCCATAGATTAGAGAAATGGCATAAATCGAAATTTTTTTCATCACAATTTAATAATAAAATACTCATAACTCGACTTATTTTACTAGTTTTACTTACGTCAATTAGAACTATAATTTCAATTTAAATAAATAAATCGAGTAAGTGGATTTGAGTCTATTTGTTTGAAATTTCCTTGCAAGTGTTTCTACAAATATTATATTTTTAAAATTGCAAAAATTTCTTTACAAAACCTATTAATCAAAGGAAAGCCATACACAGGCGAAATTTTTACGAAAGCTGGATCCTGGTGTGTTAAGACTTCTTAAAATTTTCGTCGTTTCATATTTCGCCGTTTTACTTTTGACTTTTTTGCAAGTTCGGTATTTTTACTTTTGGTGTTTCCTCCTAAAACCCTGGCAATCGGGTACTGTTTTCAATTCACTTAAATTACAAGCACATTTTTTGTGGTGTTCCATGACATACATTACATAATAAAATGCGAATCCAGGCAGGGCTGCAGCTCCCTAATGACACCTCAAACGAAGGTGGCTAAACCCCATCTGTGCCTGTCATTTTTCTGATTCCAGGCAACATTATGCAAGTGTCCTAGGCTCCTAGCATCGCATAGAAAAGAGCTCTTCACGTTGGCTTCCAGCTGGCCTGAATTGTTTCGCCATTAGTTGCTAACTTGCTTAATAACAATCATGAAGAAGAATGTAAGTGGCGGTGGCAGATGGTGCCGAAACCCAAATCACGTGTAATTGTGCCTGCTAAACCGTTTAAGATGATAAATAAAGAGGACTTAAGGGGTAGCCCTGACAATATAATCAATGACCTAAGTAGTTCGGGCGAGCTTAGATAAGGCGTGGATGCCGCTGTAGAACAACATGTTGGTAGAACGACCGTTCCAACCCATAAAGCAACGCCGGCACAGGGGTAGTCCATAAAGGATGTCCGGGATTGGGGGAAGCTCAAAAGCTTCAAACGATAACAATTTAGCCGTAGCAAGGGCTTTGAATTGGTCCACAGACTACAGTACAACGAAATCGGCGTAAAAACGCCGAACTTCAAAAAGGCCGAATGTAAAAAAGACGAAGAATACAACGCCGAAAATGAAAAAAAAAAAACACATCATTATGTTTTAATACACCAGGATCCAGTCTGTAAAAATTTCGCCTTTGGATTTTTTATATGTTGTATTAATTTTAAGAATGGAAATAGAATTATATTCAAACGATCATAGAATGGAAGGTGTCCGAAAGTGAACGTTATGAAGTAACAACAACTGAGGGGTGCCAAACCTTAACTTACTTAGCATCAAAAACTCAAATTTTTAGGAGAGGGAAAAAACTGAATATTTTTGTGTGATATATACATGTTAATATTCCTGATTTCGGTTAAGCGATACCACTTACGTTTAATTACGAAAACAAACGAGAACAATGTGAACAACTTTGGGTTATAGTCGAAATTTCTCCAAACAGTCCTATGCGCTACACTTATGGCACCGCATAAAAGCGTTCATAACATCCTCTTCTCTGGTGGTTTCTGGTAGGACAGCAGCGCATTAATATTATTCATTATTTCATTTTGGAGTCCAGGTTTTAAAATCAACTTATGAAACATGTTGTTACATGGTTTTAAGGGTTAAAATTCAATAACCCACCACCTAGCTCACCAAGGTTTGCTGTCAAGTCCTCGCGACTGATTTGAAAATGGGATAAACAGGGGATTATTCGCATATTAAGGGGGTTTGATCAAAGTTCCAACCATTTTTGCCGGTTACTATGATTATGATCATTATCGTATTTTTTCCAGGAGATGGAGGATTTCACCCCAACGGCCCTTGTGCACGGCCCTGCACATTGTATTTATAAAAAAATGCCTAATTGTTTACGTCGTTCCTTAAATAATATTTCTAAAAACACTTGCAAGGACATTTGCAAGACATAGACTCAAGTAAAGTCTAATCCATATATATATATATTCGTTTTATTTTCTTTAAATTGAAATTCTAGATTTAAATCACTATTTTTTTGGATAGGCGGAGGGGGGGGTGACGTTTAAGACCTTAAAGTTAGGCACATTTCAATTGGCAATTGCGTACTGCCGCAGCCCAGCTCGAACAATTTCGCGCCTTGCTCATACCCCGCTGCGAGTAAATATCCGGCATTGTCACCCCAGCCCTCAGGTACCAGCACCAAGTTCGAGTATGTGGCGTCGTTTCGACATTGTTGTCCGTTCGGCACCCAACCGCAACCCATGTTGGGCCACCTGACGTCCGGCTTTCCCTCCTCCCGATGCCCCTGCCCTCGTTCGAGGAAGCCATTTCTCACTCTTCCCATGTTTCAAGTGTATTAGAAAGAATTGATAGGGCGCCCCTGGACAATGGGGCCGGTGAGCCCCCTCCCCCTTGCTTCCCAACCGTCGACGCCCACTCGTCAGCAGCCCAGATGGGAGCTTGGCAAATTGACGTCCAGGTGGACGTTCCAAAGTCCAAACTGCCCCTCACAAGTCGCAGGACTCAGTCGGGGGGAGCTTCCGGTACCGCTCCCAACAATCGACGTGATTGATTTGTTTCCATTTGATGAGCTGGCCCGGGAGAATAGTGAACTAGCGTCACTGCAGCGCCACCTAGGGGCGGGATTTGGGTCCGGCCCTGGGTCCAACAGGGTTTATTTGCCAATGTTTAGATTATCAAAGTGTGAACAAGATTTGGTGATGTAAAATCAATGACTATTTACATGCATTATATCATTACCCTCAGCACACTCTCAACGTGTTTATGTTGCTATAATATCCACTGGTTTTATGTGGAAACTCCGAATACGGGGAAAACGCCTTAAGTTGAGAATGCCGCAATTAAAAATTCGGAGCTTCAAAAAATCCAAAAGTAAAAAGACAAACGCTAAAACGCCTAAAATGAAAAAAACTATCTTTCTAAATACACCAGGATCCAGTTTTTGAACAAAAATTTGCCTACATTTGGAGTTCTTTGGATGTAGTTTTTGTAAGGAAATTTCTTATTCTAAAAAGAAATGCATGCGTAATTCCTTAAAATATTTTTAATATTAAGGAAATTCACGAAAATGCGTATGAATTCGATTAATTTTTTCTTAAATCGAAATTCTAGTTTTAATTGACGTCAAGAAACTTAATAAACATCAATTTTTTTTAAAGTTTATGATTTAGTGAATATTTTAATATTCATTTGCGAAAAAATTCGAATTGATGTTTTCTTCAAATCACAATTCAAGTTCGATACGAAGTTGTATTAATTTTTAAAAATTTCGATTTATTCTGATTTCTCCACTTTATATTCTAACATTCCGTTAGGCGTATTTTCCCTTCGGCATTGGAAAAATCCAGACATAAAAATAAAGGAATGGTATGCTGAGAGGGTAACTAATTATTTAAAACGTCAACTTATATTCATTTAATGACTTTTCCAGGACCACTACTTGTGGAAGTTCTAGCAATACAAGCTAGTTAAATTCAATGAAACATAAGCTAATTTAAGAATTTTTCCAGGACCATTAAATTTTTTAACTTTTTCAAGACCTTTAATAACTTGTAGAAATCCAGCAATGCGAGCACGTTAAAATAGTGGGGCGGGTAATTACTGTAAATATTTGAAACGTCAACGTCAACTTTTGGCAACTTAAAGACTTTTCCTGAAACATTAAAGACTTGTAAAATGCCCTTGCACGTTAACATCAAGAAAACTGTATCCGATGAAAACGTCGACTGGAAAAAACACCGAATGGTTAAAATGCCGAATGTAAAAAACGCGGAATGCGAGAGAAGGAAATGTTAGGTGGCAAAGTAAAGAAATTGGCATAAGTCGACATCTTTGAAAATTAATACAACTTCGTATCGAAGTTCAATTTTTTTTCATAAACTAATCCAAAATATTCACAAAATAATAACCGTTTCAAAAGTTTGAAGTGTGTATTAAGTTTCTTCACGTCAATTAAAACTAGAATTTCGATTTAAAAAACAAAACGAATGCATGGATTAGAATTTTCTTGAGTCTATTTCTTGCACATTTCCTTGCAAGTGTTTTCACAAATATTATTAAGGGAACGACGCAGAGTGACGCAGACAATTTTGTTTTATGAATGCAAAGGCTTATCTAGGCATGCAGGCTTAAAGTTTTACAAAAACTGGATCCTGCTATATTTAGACTTTTTTCATTTCCACATTGTCACCCTTGTGATTTTACCGCTTGGCGAATTTACATTGGGCGTGTTCAACTAAAACCATACACAGTGAAACCTGTCAATTTGACCACCTGGCTATATATATATATATATATTACTTTGACCGATTTCGTCCGGTCCTTTGGGTGTTCAATATAGCCAGGTTTCACTGTATAACTTGTCCAAGACCTTTAATGACCTTGTAGAAATCCTAGCAATATTTCTTGATACGCACTGAGGGTACTGAAATATTTCAAACGACAATGCTAACAAATTACCAAAATTTTTCAGGATTTCTATTTTAAGGCCACCACGCGCACGACACCGCCTAAGCTTAGCAGCATTGCCCCTTACCACCACGCCACTGCATGGAACAGCTTAGCCAAAGCTCTCCCATTGTTTTACCAGATTCACGGGGATTAGGTCGTCACCACCCTTCAGTGTTTGCCCCGGGTGACCTTGGATACCCTGCCTGAATCCCACTTGATCGCGAATTGATCACAGGCTCTGACAATTCTGAAAGTAAGCCGAAAATTGCCAGCGAGGGACATACATAGGCAGGGCTCGTGCACAATGGTCAGAAAACACACCTGACTCCAATAAATACTTTGTCCTGGTCGACCTTTCCGACCCATTGTTCCTGGGTGGAGACGCTGGACATCAATGGTCTAAACAGAGATGGCAGGGAGGGGCTGTTTCATCGGTGCCATTTGGTGTTAGGGCTTCGAAACCTCAGGCAGGAACTGCTAGGAAAGATCATAAATGGTCTGGGAGTACTCAAGAGTGCCGCACATGTGCTCTGCCCTTTGTCATCAGTGTGATGAAGTATCACAGCCATCATCGAAATCACCCCAACCCACCTCTAGTCTATCATCTGAATGGGACCAATCAATCCCTGGAAGCGGAAGTTATTTGGACAAAAAAAAGGCCAAAAACTGATATCATTAATGTCCCTGTAGTGCACTTACTGCAACTTGTGTACATGTATGCAGTGCTATTTCCATGCTGAATAACATTCAAACATCATTCCATTTAAGACCCTACTCAGTAGGATGCCCACCAACAATGCAAACAATACACATTTTTGCTTTACTTATTATAGTTGCTAAATTTATTGTTTAAGGTGTACGTACGAGAAAGCATCAGCATGTGATTCTCTACTGATACCACTATGGGTTTGTAGTGATATCATTGTTTATGTACTGATATTTACATTGGTTTTTAGTGCTACTGATATCTGTATTATAGTGGTTTTAGGAATTACTAATATCAATATATTACAACATTTTAATGTGCTTCTATTAATTAAGGGAATGCTGCAGGCCAAAAGTTTCGAAAAACCCATCGCAAATTATCAAATGTACGTAAAGGAATACTGCTGATGAAAATATATTAAAACCGAGATTACAAATCAGATTTTGGTTTATATGATATTTCTACACAAAATCTGCTTTGAATCAATAACAGAAAGTTGTAAGCAACACAAATTGGGGGGAAAAATCATGGATTGTAGAGTGAATATATTTCTGTAAAAACATTGCTTGTAAATATTATCAATTATAGGAACAACATAGGCGAACATTTTTGAAAACTTCATTACAAGTTATGGATTTTGATAAGTTCTGTAGCAAAAACAAACAAAGACATAAAAGGAATACTTATTAGTAACAAAGGTCAATTTCTTGCAACTAATACTTTCTGGGCAATGCATTTGTACAATTAAATTAATATTTATACACAGTTTCAATGTTATTTTCTGTACATCTCCAGCAATTAACTCGACCATGACCAAAACTGCTTCTAGCATGTGATTGCAAATTTAAGCCCATTGTCAACCTGCTCATCAAGTTTGTTTAATCGGTTAATTTTAGACTGCATTTTTATACTGTACATCATTTTATTAAGATCATGGACGAACATTTTTGTAGAATTTAATGAGTTTGTAATGATTGGTATGTCCTCTAATGTTAATACAGCAGAAGTGTTATGCAAATTGGATGTAGATATTGCAGGCACATTCCATATTGGAATGTGCCATGACGTAATAAGGAATGTTATGCAAATCGGATGTAGACATTGCATGACTTAAAAAGAAGGGACGTGGGAAGTGATGTTGGTCAGTCTGACTTGAGCTCAACTAGGGACAACAAGCATCTTACATTGTCGCACGGTTTATGTATGATTAATTGGCGAATAGGAATTAAAATATAGAATTGTTAAGAGGTAAATGTTGCCTAAAGCTGGATCGTTGATGGCGGATCGAGAGACGTATATTACAAGTTAATGATGGACGTTTGTCTATATTTAAACTGAATATTTAATCGATCTTCTTATTTAGATAATGCCATAGACGAACATTTGCCAAAACCTAGTTCATGAATGTGGTTCTTGGGCTACATTCTGTATACATTATAAGACATGGTTTATAAGTACTGCTAACCAAGGTAACGCCTAAACCTAGGTAGAAAATGATGGCGTCTAGTGCTTGGAGAATCTTTTATTGGAATTGCCACTTAAAATTAAATGCATTTTCATTAGGACGCTCCCTGGATTTCGAGCAAAAACGCAGTTTTTCCTGGCTTTCCCTGACCGTTTTTCCCTTCCCTGACTTTCTAGGTCTGGAGGAGCCCTGTAAATTTATGGACGGCCCCAAAGCGGCACATAATTAAAAGTTGGGAATCAGTGCCTAGCGCTGACTTTCCCGAGCCTAACAAGCAGCACACCTGGTGGCATCTGGAGGGGATTAAGGGAAAATCCCCCACAGCGAGACGCGCCGGTGGTTCGAGTGGTTGCGCTTTTTTCTCGACAAAAAACGCCTGCTGTTTTGCAGTTTTTATACGCCCGTTTATTTCGAGCAAACATACGATTCCCGAATAACGATATGAAAGGGATTTGCGGGCGAGGTAAACACCGCTCCTTGTTAAACCCCAAAGCGCACTTTGCGACGCCATGAAATCGTTACTAAATTTTCACATTATCATAACAAGGATAATGGGCGCAGATTTGCGGCAAGGGAAAATCCGCATGCTTTTGTCGACTCAACCCATTAGGCAAATAAATAGAACATGTCAGGTTGCACGAGCTACACTGAACGTAAATGATAGTGTAATTTTTCGCCTTGAAAACGAATGTATAAGTAACCTAGGCGAGCACAAGCACGTTTTGGCATATGAAGGGTGCCACACCATAAGGACTGAAGCGCCAGACCCCTAAAATACGGTTTTCTTAGCTCAAAATATTGTAGGGGCCATTCCTCACCAGTCATGAGGAAGCAATTTGGACACCCCTGGACCTTTTCTTTACCTCCCATAGAACATAATGCTAATATGAAACACCAGTTTGTAGAAGTCAATACCCGACTACATTATATTTCTTGATTGGACCATTTGGATGGGAGGTGCAAAATACCATTCATTGAAACACTGAAATCCGCAGGTATCCAAGTAGTAAATAACAACAATGCAAGGAGGGCTTTGGGGGTGAAATTTCCTCCTGGAAAAATACACGAAAATGATTGATCAAATCCCCTAAATATGCGAATTACACCCATTTTCACATCATTTGCGTGAGCTTTATATGTAATGTTGGTTAAAATCACGTTAGTGTTAATAAAAACATGCTTCAGAAGTGGGTTTAAAAACATGCACGTCAAAATGAAGTAATGAATGACATTAATGCGCTTGTGTCTTACTTGCCTCCAGCGAAGAGGGTGTTTTGAATGCTTTTATGCGGTGCCATACGTGTGGCGCATAGAACTGTTTAGAGAAATTTCGACTAAAACAATTTGTTCACAAAGTTCTCGTATCTGTTTTCGTAATTGAGTAATTAATACAGGCTGAACTTGTTGCCTTTTGAACGAAATTAGATTAGTGCTTTGTATTATTTTCATAAAACTATAGTTTTTTCCCTTTCCTTAAATTGATTTGTTGACGCTTGGTAAGTTATGGTTTGGCACCCTTCATACGTTCAATAAAATAAATAACTCCATTAAACCAAGTCACTCCTAGATGTGGGTTTAAATAACTTGCCTCAAAGTATTTCACCTGGCAGTAACATAAGTCGCAAAATACCAAGAATCACTATGGGAATGTTTTATCTGAATTTGCTAAAAACAGATACAGCACATTTTCTCATACATTATGCAAGGTTTCCACTGAAATAAAATTCTTAACTTCCCTGACTATCAAAAATGTTGATTGAATAGAATGGAAACAATTTAACAATTAGTGCAATTTTTATTTATCATTGTAAATGTTGAGAACGTTAATCATATCTCGTTTTGAAATGCTTAAATGGCATATCTTTGCTGACATTATGGTGTTGAATTGAAAGTTCTCACCAGTCTATCTTTGATGATTTAACTTGGGCATTTCCATGAGAAACAATTCGAATTAAATTGACGACTGCCCAGTGCTCTTTGAACTGATGGTTTGGGTTTGCTTCTACAACAGCAAAATAAAGTCATTCATTTCTTTCCTGAAAGGAATTTGTTATAATTTAAGCAAGCCATATATCCTGCCCATTTTTCCACAAAAACAAAACAAAATAAAAAAGATATCATGCTGTTCCTGGGGGAAATGTAAGTTAATGTAGAGGTTTCAGAGTTTTGCTTTTATCAAAAAAAAATATCCCATGTACTGTACATGTACATATAATAGCCTATATACATGTACAATGTACAGTGGCTGACAAAAGTTTCAGGACGATACAATTAGTCCTTATAACTTTAGTAATAGCTATAGCCTCAGACTAAATGAGTGAAACATTCCTAATTAAATATGCAATCTTGCTTTACAAGTTTAAGTTTGGTCAAGTGAAGAAATATACAAATTAATCCAATTAAATAAAAACGGCATGGCAAAAGTTTTAGGACAGTCAT
>JAQIXS010004292.1:0-15539 GCA_034700785.1 Rossiulus vilnensis
TGAGAAAAGCACATTTCTCAGCACTTTCTTTCCAACACGGAAGCGGAGCTCCGGGGTCATTTGTCCATCCTCGCCAAATCACCCGCTGACAACCATTGCAATTTTTTACGACCTGCATCCCCCTTTGGCCGCCATATTCCCCCTCTTGCTTTCATCGCTGGTCAATTTTTTCCACCAGCTCCTATCTTGCGACAGCGTGCTCCAGGCGCATCCCTCGTATAATAAAAACGACTAATCACGACCAACTGATCTTTTTTCCATCTTCCCTCACTGTTCCTCTCAGCTCCCCTGTCCTCCCTTGGATCCCCCAGACCCCCCCACGACTCACTCCAATCACAAACCGAACTTCTCTTAATGACCGCCATATCCTCGTCTTCAACAAAAGTATTTTATGGCAGACCCTCCCCTTCCCAGAAATCACAACTGGGTCCCTGGCGCTCAGGGGGGGAGGTAATATCCCCTAATGACCTAATGATATGAGGCCCGGATGACCCCTTCGGCGTCATCAATGGTCAGCCATCAAAACCGCTGATGGACACCTAGAAACAAATGGAAAGAAGGACAAAAAAGCTCATCTATTTACTGCCTAGCTCAGTTTTATAACGTGACAAAGTGGGGAAAAAAACCGTCTTTTAGGAAAGAGGAGTAAAAAATAACTGCTCAATTCTAGCAGAATTTATGTGCGATACTATTAGGTTAAAAAGACAAAAAGACTGGACGCCGAGGACTTTTTTACGACTCGACTTTTGATAACTTAATTAAAGTCGTTAGGAGCGAGGCATAAGGCGATCGTCCACATTTTTCAAGATTTCATCCTAAAATACATAATTTCTTACATCAACGTCCACGAGGAGGAATGCCTGTCCGTAACATTGCCGTGATGCGCTACTGCAGTTTTCGAGTTAAAGACCGGAAACCTTCGCTGCTGCACCGGAAACATCAGCACCCTGGTCTTAGGGGTACTTAACACCCTCTACCTCTCATGAATAGATCAGCACGAATCAGTATCGCACTCGCGGTGATATCAATACACATTTATAGGTACGTAATGATATTCGGAAAAAAATGTCACCGCTGTCAGCAATATTTACCAGTACACTGTCTTCATTGTTTCTAGTGATACTCGCTAACGACATAAGTGCAATTCAGCTGCGATTTTGAATTGCATTGAGAATTTTCACTTCTTGGTTTTTACCAGTTTACTTTCTGCGACTGATATCACTTTGTATATCACTAAAGGTTTCACAGCCATCGGACGCTTAAGCTGTGTCCATTTGAGAGGCTCGAGAGTAATCTCAGATTGTCTGTCTCATAACATTTAGCAGAGTGAGAGCTGAGAATGATAGCAACCATCAAGAATAATCTCAGATGGTTCGTCCACTCGGCAACAACTGCCTCTGGTGGGATTTATCAGAATATCAGGTGTGAGCGATGCTAACCATCAAGAATAACCTAAGATTGTCGGTGTCGGTCGTGAGATTAAGCTGAGCGAGAGGTGAGAGCGATGGCAGCCATCGAGGGCAATCCCAGATGCTCAGTCCACCACATCGCATCGGTCTCTCGGCTCTCCCGAGATCGAGCGCAGTTGCGACAAACGCTCTAAGAACCGCGTGCCCTCGCGAGTGGCTACTCTCGAGAGCGTGCTTTTGCTCTCGCCTCTCGGACGCCCTGTACTGGGTCCCACACGTCACACGCAGGGCCGTGGCGGATCGATATCGATATATTTTCGATCTCAAATCTGCGAACGCTGCTTTTTCTCTTCGCAAGAAGGAAAAACCAAACCCAGGATAAAAAAACGATGAAGGGGGGGGGGGGAGGTTGAGGACAAGGCATCGCCTTAGGATAAGAGACGAGTGGATAAATGCATGCAAAAAAGAGGCTGATCGAAGAAGGTGGAGATATGACTGAAGAAAAAAGGAAAAAGTTATTGATGAAGGATGAAGGATGAAAGGAGGGTGTAGGTGGTTAATCCCAGGACCAGGACCCCCCTCATCTCTTCTTCTTCTTCCTCTTCATGGACACCCATTTCTACTTCTCATTTGTTACGTGTGTGTCAGAGCAGTAAAAAAAGATGGTCGGGGGGAATGTAAAGGGTGAATTACCACTCTTTTAATAGGGTGTCCATCCATTTCCATCCCAAGCATTTTCGGACATTGCCCCCAGTCCCCCTCGCATAAAAACCCACCGAAGGCGAGATAAAGTAAAGGCAGGCGCCGAGTTACGACTTGTACCACAAAAGGGATTTCTGTGGGGGGAATCGTGCCCCCCTCGCCCCTCCCCAAGAGGCCCCTTTTCAAAGCAAGCGGGCTTATCGATGCCTGGAGGGGGGAAAAACGTAAAAAATATAAGTTCGAACAAAATGGGTATTTTGTAGACATTTATCACCGAGCTTTTTGACAGGGCCCAAATCTCCACCGTGAAAATAGTCAGAGAAAACTCAAAAAAAAAAAAAAGAGTAAGCGTCCAAAAACTGTTCATTTATTATTTACCCGAAGACGAAGAGAGAGCGAGGGGGTGTTTTCTCAAAACACGGGTTCGAAAGGATGCCAACAACAAAAAATAAGTTCAGGATTACAATGCATGTTGTACACGTAATCTCAGATTGAAAATCGGTTTTTGGCGTTAAATCTTTATAGGTACCATTTGTAACCTTGCCATAGGTTGCATTTTCTCAACCTCTATAGGTGCTACCTTAATATGTGAAGGGTGACAAGCCATAACATACCAAGCGACAGTTAATCGACCTTTCAGGAGAGGGAAAAAACTGGATAGTGTCGTGAAAAATATAGATGGCACTAATCGTATTTCGTTCAAACGACAACAAGTTCAGACGTTGTACACCTATAACGTTAATTACAAAAACAAACGAGAACTCTGTGAAAAAAGTGTTTTTGTCACAATATTGCCAAACAACCATATGCACCACGTGTATGACACCACATACAAACGTTCAAAACGCCCTCTTCTCTTGTAGCAAGTAGGACAGCAGCTCATTAATGTCATTTATTCCTTCATTTTGACGTCCAGGCTTTAATACATTACTTTAAGGTTACAGTAGAGGTTCCCCAGTGTAACCTATTGAACCTTGAATGGTGCTATTTTGCCCAGCTTTTTTTTAGAGTTAAGTCGTGGAATGTTACATAATTTAAAATTGGGAAATTCCTATTGCTGTAGATGCAGCACTGACTGTGTCATGTCTGGAATTTAGTGTTAATTAATGCATGTAACAAGCAATGGAATCTATCAAATTTGTCTTAATTTAACATACAGAACTTCAACACATTTTAAAGATAAGCTTGTTACCTTTATTTCAAAGGATAACTTCACATGCCTTACTCAGATGAGGTGCTACTGTACCCCGAAAACATAACACCAATGCATGGTTACAAAATCCCACAAATTCAGATGGCAGCCAAATCCCTCATCGATATACGCGAACGCTTCCCCCGCACCCGCGTTCAGCGCTCAGTTTACGATCACATAAAACCATTAAGTTTGATAGACGCCAACAGCCAAGGCTGAAAACAATATTCAAGAAGTTACACAAACACGGAATTATGAACGGAAATAGGACTTGTATGACGCTGGCGCTGCCAGAAAACGAAAATCACATTTGTTCAATGCACAACATGTACATTTTGCCACCGACATCATCAAGAGTGTACTCTGATTAAACACAAACATTGTAATTCAGCTCAAATGAAAGCATAAATTATACACGTAAGTTTTCCAGAACGCCATATTGTAGTCTCCTTTAGGGCTAGCAGCCCTCGATTACCTGCTTGTTTATCCTTGGTTATACTGAAAACACACATTGAAACACACCGAACTGACCATAAAACCGCATAGATTAGCCTAAAGTTAATAAACTGTACCTTAAAATCTGTCTGTGTAAGCGAATTTCCTGACGAATGATGAATTTGAATCGATCTTGAACGTTTTCAATGTTACATGAAGACATGGACCATTCCTCGCCTTTCTCACAGCAATTTCAGTCCTCCACAACGCGGCTTCGCATCTCCAGCCATCGCTCTGCACTAGCCAGCTAATTTTAATTGCTAATAAACGTGAATTAACATCGCATTAATTTAATCCGAAGCCGAAGGTGAATCCCGCTCAAAAACAAGAACTCCGCCATCTTGAGCACGCAGGAACAACACTGGTTAGGACACGTTAACTGTTAGGATTTCGAAAAAGCTTTTGTAGTTAACGATACGGCGCTTCATCTAATTGCCGCTAATGATACGGAGGCGACTCATTTTCATATCAAAAACATTTTATTTGTTAAAACCAGAGTATGAACAAGCAATCGATCCGTGATCATCCGCCATGAAGGGTTGAAATGAATGTTATCCTGTCGTTTTCTTCGATCTCATATTTCAATTCCCCCTGGAAAATTACAAGGAAAAAGAATGTTTAGAAAGCCATTGGATGCGCGCAGAAGGGACGTTCATAAAGACAGTCTGGTAGGGACAACTAGATCATAGATCATAGTATCCACTAGCCACTTTGAACTTTCGAGAGGGTACCATCGCTCTCGACTCTGAAAAGGACACCTAGCAATAGTTAATCAGGAATTAGAATACATGCAGGTTATACCAGGAAATACCTCTCAAGCAACCCTCTCAGAACAGCATGCATTTGACTATAGTATTGCTCTCGGCTTATTGGTAATTATATCAGGTTGTACATTTTCTTTCGGATTGGTGAGATCATGACATAATTACACAGATGCGGTTCCTAGCCGGAGTAACTCTCTAGTAGCACTCTTATTGCTCTCGACTCTGAAATGGACACCCAGCATTAATTAATCAGGAATTGTCATGCATGGGTTATCGCAAGATTAACTGTCCAGTAGCA
Organism: Rossiulus vilnensis; assembly: GCA_034700785.1. Lineage (NCBI taxonomy): Eukaryota > Metazoa > Arthropoda > Diplopoda > Julida > Julidae > Rossiulus > Rossiulus vilnensis. Next base: position 4,861 of record JAQIXS010004292.1, read on the forward strand.
CTCTAAGTAGAATATCCACTAGCCCACAATATCACTCTCAGCTCTCAAGCGAGCACTGGGCATAATAAGATGGAGCAACTCCCTAGAAGCACTCTAAATAATGCGTAGTACAAGCTTTCGAGAGGCTATCATCGCTCTCAGCTCTGAGATACACACTCGGCATTAGTTAATCAGTAATTACAGTATCGTGGTTATACGCTGGAGTAACTCTCCAGAAACACTCTCAGCTCTCAAGCTCACAACCGGCACTTGTTAAGCGGAAATTATCACAGATAGTGTAACTTTCTCCAATTTTCCAATTACACAGATGAGGTTTCCATGGGGCGTGACTCTCCAGTAGCACTCTCAGTAAAACATCTACTCGCCCGCAGCATCGCTCTCAGCTCTCAAGCACACACTAGGCTGGTTAATCAAGGATGACTGAGGGTTGCGCTTTTTTTTTTGGGTGGGGGGATTGAGGAGAACGTTACAATTTCGCAGAATTGGGAAAACCTCTAAGAATGGAAGTTATCCCAAAATGTTGAATAAAAATTGTAAGAAAACAGTTATTTTTTTATACGAATGTCTCGATTTTCTCGCAATGCACAAATGAATCCTCGCTGCACCGCGCATGCACACAATAACGATTTTTCAAAAAGCTTTTTTGCATTCAGAGGAAAAACAAATTGCTTTTTTTTTGTTCGTTATTTTTGATCATCGCTTAGCTCGAAACGCTTTTAATGAAAGCATTTATTTGGCCGTCGATCGTTTTTCGCAACGAAATATGGGTTTCCTTCTCAGAAATTCCGTAATGCAAAACTTACGACTAAGTCCCATTCACTTTCAGACAGTTTAGAAGAGACTGCAGTTGAGCTCAAGCTCGTTTTCAAAACGGTGTAAAACCCTCCATTTATTTGACAAAGGGCCTCTGAAGGGTCATCCATAAAGGACGCTCGGGGAAGTGACCAATCAATCAATTGATCATGAACACGATTCGAAGTTAAGAAATCCACTGACTTTCCCAGGTAGTGTCCTGAAGAAATCTCATCATTAGTGCACTGCCGCATCCCTACAAGTGTCGAAACGGCCAAACGGCCCCATTTCCGGCCACTATTTTGATATGTCTGATAAGACCAGTGGGTCAGCGATGCACCCAAGACCATGGTAGCAAAATCTTGTGTTCGCCAGCTCTGGTTTTGGGCGATCGCCTCCAAAACCTCCTGTGCGCATCCCGACAACAGGACAGCCGAGCAAAGTTGCGTTGCACACGTGCTTCGGAGCAAATTTTCCCTCCACGAATCTTGCCAAGCACGGTGTCTCCGGGTTCCATGGGCTTCGTTCCTCGCCGTGCCGCTAAGCTCGACTCGGAATCTACCGTCATTATCGGGAAACCGAAGTGGGCGGTGGAGAAGGGGGAGGGGGAGGGAAGCCGAGGGATCCGCGGAGCCTCCCCGCTCGAACGCCACTCCGGAGATAACGAAGGCTCCGATAAGAGGTGATCCGGCAGCGCTGAGTGATGCGAACTGAGGCCATTAGCGATAAGTTTAAAACAAACGGCTAAAATATTCATAAGATGACCGTCCCCCCCTCGCGGGACAATTACCTCCTCGGCTGCCTGCGAGCATATTGCCCGCCTGCCGGAACGACGCCATTATCATGGAAATGCCAAATCCCTTTATCGGGCCGCGGCATCGAGCCAATCATCAGCGGTGCCGGCACAACAGCCTCCCAATTTCCAGCCGGATCCGCGGAATCACCGCGCGGCGGTGGGGTGCGGACCGCGATAGCGCCAAACGGTTTACCGTCCCGTTTCATTTCGTCGGATCTGCTCCGACAGTCACTCGGTGGATGCCGATTGGACGCCTTTTTCGCCTTCCGAGAGGAGGATCTTGTAGGGGGAAAAAAATAAAAAATAAATAAAAGGATTTCTGGCTCCAGGATTCCAGATCGGAATTGGTTCCGGGGAGGACTTACGAGAGGCGAGATACGCGGCGCGGCTTAGCGGAGGATGGATGCAAATGAGGCTGCCACCTGCACCGCGGCAGCTGTTAATCCTCCAAATGAATTCGCTTTGCCGGGGGATCCGGCGACCGAATAAACGACTCCGAGCGCGAATAAATCGCTCGGGATGCTCACTGGGGCGGCTCTCCGAGATGCCGTTTGCGGGGAGAAGAGCCCAGGTCGTTTAGACTAAACTTCAGAGGGAGAAGGAGAGCCTGGCGTAAAACGGCAGCAGCGCGATTGCTCCCCAGATCAGAAGACTTCGATAAATTGCGTGCGACGGAATCGGTGTCTGCGTCTTCAGAAAGAGATTTTTTATGCCTTCGAAACCCGCAGCGTTAGACTAAGAAGCCAAAATCAATTTTTTTTTAAATCCTGCTCTTTCTAATTTTAGTCTATTGCTTCCAGAACGAAACCATCCCGGGATTATCATTCGCGTAAATATCTCCAATCTCAGCTCGAAGTTGCAACCAATGCGATTAATCGATTACTGGAAGCGTACCAAATCATGTTCCCTGACATTTCCAGGCCAATATTTATCGGTAACAAAACATTAGTTTTTTTCAGCTCTACTAATGCCTGGGCGATTGCATTCTCGTCAGTATAATGAAGTAAAACATTAGAATTGCCACGCGAAATTCCTTCACTTTCAGAGCAAAAATGGAAGTTTCCTTGAATATCCCTGATCGTTTTAGTCTTCACTGACTTTCTAGGAGAACACGAACCCTGTATTATAAGGAATTTCCATCACACCGGAGCAAAAATGGAATTTTTATTGAGTATTCCTGACCATCGTTTTCCTCCCTGACTATCTCTTTACTTTCCAGGAGTGTACGAACCCTGCATTACAAGGGATTTCCCTTCACTTTCGAACAACATGGAATTTTCCCTGAGTGCACGTACCCTGCATTGTTCATATAAACATCTCGAATTGTGATTTGCAATTTTCAGAAAAACATTCTGTTATTAATATAAATATCTGTTGTTTTAACTAGAATTTACGGACAACGCTTTCTGATGGCTGTCAATCGAAACCAGACAAAATATGAATAGTTGTCTACAGCCTTAATTTGTTTTTTTGCATAAAAAATTGTTTAAAATGAATATAAAATTTTTAATAATTTCAAGAAAAAAAAATTTTTCTTCTAAAAATATCCTAATGAATCACCGATTCAATAAAGCTTGGGATGATTTTTTGTCGAACAAATAAGTTTTCAGGCAATTACGGAAAACATTAATCGATTTTCCACATTAATTAGCTGTGTCATCAGAAATCGGCACTAAACCGTGCCCTTGCCTTCGACTGTGAGTATAACTACGACAGAAAGGTAACTTTTCAGCTAAAATAAACATATTGAAAACCTACAGTCTATCTCATTATTTCTATCTGTCAGTACTGGAGTAAGTGCCGCGCAATTGCAACGTGCCAATTTAATGCTCAATTTAAAGGGCTTACCATTAATTCCCAGTCTGTATCATTCACGAGAACTATAATACCCGGTCGCCTGGAAGAGCAAATTTAAAACAAAAGAGAAAAAAAGTAAGTGAGCGTTGCTGAAAAATGATTTTCAAAAACCCACGAAAGTTGAAGGCTATTCTTACACGCTGTCGCCTTGAAGAAACAGTTCCGGTCTTTCCTTGAGCAGGTTATCTTTTATCCACACTAAAAGTTCCGCGATCGTCCCTGAAATAGCCAAAAGTAAATTACAAAAATGTAAATAAAGGGTGAGAAACCATTAAGTCGTATCGGTACTGGCAAGTAATGACATCAATGCACTGATGCCCTTGAACCTGTGTTTTGAACATTTGTGGGGTGCAACAGTGACACAAAAGTCGTTACGGAGAAATGTAAACCAAAAAACAATAGTTTCATAAAGTTCTCGTTCCTGCTTGTCTATGTGATCGACGTCTGAACTTGTTGTCCCTTGAACAAATATCAATTAGCTCTATACATAAAATTTTCCTGAAAAGTTGATATTTTGGCGTGTACGACATTATTGTTTGGGACTTTTCTAATATTGACAACGAAAGTATATCAATCGAAGAGTGATACTTCAAGTTGCTAATCTACCAATTACGTACACCAGGGTGGCAAACAATATCCAAGATTTGAAATTTAGGCCTTCTTCGGATGAAATTTTAGGATTTTTTTGAAAAGGTATTACTTTTAGGATGCATTAATTTATTAATTAATGTGTTTAACGTGTTTAATATAATAATACTATAATAACATTATTTTTAGTCATTTTTTAACAGGTTAATCTCTACATTCAATAAATTTGAAAACACAATGCACAGTTTGTAATAATTCAAAACAATTATAAAGGTTTCAATGCTGAATTTGTTAAGCTGCATTAGGACTTTTAGGACATTTTATTTTTTTAGTACGTTTTAGGACTTTTAGGACATATACAGAATAAGCTCATTTTTAATAAAATTTGTCATTCAATGAACCAGCAACCGATGATTTCAAGATTTCTAAATTTTTAAATAATCAGTGTACATGCATGACCAAATGTTTCGCGCCCCATGCTAGCGACGCCATCTGTTGATCACAAAACGCAACAGCACGCTAGCATCCAGCGGCTGGTTCGTTAATAATGCCTTCACATACATGTACCAGAAACCAATAAAACAAAACTTATTACTCACATTTACAATCCAATTTGACGGGCAGCTTGACATCGAGTTCCCTGACCTTGTCGAATAGCAATTCCGCTCCTCCACTGCAAAACAAAATTCAATCATGAACGTCACATCGAGTTGGCAAACGCAATTTATCACCGGCAAATGCGCACGGCAGCATCATCTGGCGTATCACCAGACGCCGTTGATGATTGACGCCACGAATGAATTTCAAATATCCAAAAAATAAACCCGAAACTACGAGCAATTTACCCGAATTCGAGCGTCATGCCAAGACGAGTGTCCGCCATCTTGAAAATGAAACGTCGGTCGATTATCGATCAAATTGATCGTATCGTTTGCATCGATAATGTGTCATGTTCATTTTAATTATTTCATAAATACAGGCTAAAATTCAAATTTCGATTTCATATTTAATGAAATGTAGGTCCTAAAATACAGGATTAAAAATAGCTTCAATATTTCATTATGATTGAAATGCATTGCAAAATTAAGGGAGGGGTAAATTTCATTTGGAATTCGGAACGCCCATGAGAGGCTCTGTAGGAAAAACCCCAGTAGGGGTCGTCCCAAACTGAGCACGACCTACGCGAGTCTCCGTATTGACCAAAATGGCGGCAAAACATTGAATTTCGAAATAGTGGGTCAGGCCCTTGGATCCGGATTTCAGATCGGGATTATTAGCTTTTAACAAAATGCTGCGTACAGTGTTTGAAATACCTTTTGGGTTGAAATACCACGATTTTTATTACGTGTAATTTGGTTGGTTTTTGAAAAATTTCGTTTCAGGGATACTGTCAAAATATACAGTATGAAAAAATTGGGAATTTTTGTAAAATATAGGTACATATACGCATGGGAAGGATTGAAAAATATGGGAAATTGCAGGAACACTTTACAGTCTGAAGCTAAAAAGTCACGGATTTTCCAATTGAAAGTTAGGAAATCACGCGACTGAGGACTGCGGTTAACATTAATAATGACAAAGTTATAACATCTCGTGAAATTGGAACCACTGATTTGAAAGAAAAAAAAAATATCAATAACAGAAAAAGAAACGCTAAGGTACAATAATAAACGTGTCATTTATACAGCTCATTTCTAAAATACTTCTTAGCATACATTTCACGTACTGGCACGGCCCACAACGACAGAAATTAGGAAATTGGAAAATAGCACGCGGTGCTATTTTCCCCCATTCAGAAACCGAAATACCCATATTTACACACTTCAGGCCGAAATCAACATTTGCGAAATAAAAGAGTCACTTTCGCTCCATTTCCATATTTACAGCGCGCAAACACATTTCGGGTGACATTTTAAAAAAGTAAAATAAAGAGGGCGTTCTTTTCCAAATTTCTATCACGAATTGTCAGGAAAATCGTTCGCGAAACACTTATTATTGCAAACGTGAAACACGCGTAGAAGATGCTTAATACCAGGTGGTTTGCACGTTCCGAAGGGAAGATCGGTGTGTTTCAGCGTTACAGATCATGGAAGAAAAAAGGAAATAAAATATTGTGAAGTAAGATTTGATCACGGTCAATTCTAAACCCTTAGTAATGAAACTTAAAGATAAAATCAGGGTTTTTGACAAGTAGGTAGGGTATAAGTGCCATTTGGTAGAGAGATATTCATTTTCTGATATTATGTATAACAGGTATATCCGCTTAGGGAATTTTTTCGGCCGATTTAAGAGTGTTCATGAACGAAGGTAAGAGCAACTATGAAGTATTTTTATCTATGATAATTTAATTTTTCTTGAAACTAAAGCTAGATTTCTGGATGCATTCTGGATGGAGTGCTCTTCATCGATGTTTGCTTCCAGGCAAATGGTTACATTTTAAAATTTTACTTTATCGTCCATCGGCATGTTTTTTTAAAAAACTTCTTTTGAAAAAAAATAGTTTATAGTATTTTGTAATATTTAATACTTTTCTTTAAACGTTTTGTGTTTTTCTCTCAATTTAGGATGGCCTGATGATCAACAGACGCTTCGTGAGGGCATATGGGTGTACATGTTAAGTGCTTGCGACTCAATTACAAAGTAATCTTGAAGTTAAATTTCATGAATAATTTAATTTCGTTCGAAATTTAAAGATCGAACAGCAAATAAAGGTTTGAAATCGACGGTGATCAAGCTCAACTCACTAAACTCGTGGAAATTCAACGAAATCTACACATCATCTGCTATTCGACCATCGCAGCATCTTGCCTTGGAAAACACCAAAGCTGAAGCTTTAGAGAAAGAGAAAAATTATTAAAACACGTTCACTTTTTTTATAATATTGAAGAATGGGACGCAACGAGAAGATTGACTAGGGGGTACTGCTGCCTAAAATACCAAATATTTACACGAGGGCAGTCGTTCGTGGGGGGGTAATATACAGCAGGGAAGGTCAGGGGTTACGTTCAGAGTACAGATGCTGGTTACAGCGGTAAAATCTAACAGCGACGAAATTAACCGGGGCTAGAAGCGTTGGGACGTCATCGCGGGGCGGCTAAACCCAATCGGCACCATGGATCCAGGTTCTCATTCGATACGCTTCGCAATATAAAAATTAAACGTTTTAAAACATAGGAGGGCCCCTTCAGACTCGGCGAGCCCCTCGGCAAACTTTTTATTTTACCCGATTTTTATGCTGTATTCCCCTCCCTCCCCCCGCAATACGAAGTCCTCGGATCTTCCATAGTTTGAGATTCAATCGTCATAAAAAGAAAAATCCGAAACGTAGGATTTTAACGTAGGTTTCAAGAAAAAGCGATCTACGGAAATTCAGATACGGAAGAAGTGCGACACGCCTTTGGAAGTTGAAAATATAAAAAAAAAATGAATAAATAAAAACTCCGTATTTCTCATTTTTTGGTATAAGAATGGGTTCCGCCCGTTTCCCATCCATTAATAATTCTTTCTAATTAAAAGTGTTTTAGGTACGTGTTACGCGAAATCACAACGCGTTTCTGTAATTTTCATGTAGTGTTTCGAGAAAAAAGCCATCCACGGAAATTTAAACTGAAATGGTCCCGACACGAGAAAGCCGAAAACTTTTTCGTCTTTTCCACGTGTTAGGTCCATCGATGAAACGAAGCTAAGATCCTTTACATTTTTGATCTTTTAAAGATATCATCCTTTAAAAACGAAGTTAAAATCCGAGTAGCTCGCAATTCGCAACTGGTGATTCTTGGTGCAGACCGGGTTTAGCTCCTGGGTCCCAGCCAAATTATGTCTCGACAAGCCATTGCCGTCCCGGGCAAACGCGGGGTCCGCATGGCCGCCACGTTCCTAGGGAGCGCTACTTACGGGGGGGAAATCCCGCGCGGGGCTTCCCAAACTTAAAATGCGATCGGATGAATATAAACCACGGGGGCGAAGGAAAATAAGAAACGGATATAAAAGAAGCCAACTGGAGCCCCTGGAGGTCAGTAACCGGCGAAAACGAGCTCATGGATGTCCTTCGCTTCACAAGCGAATCCTACAAACTATGTACAACCGCACCGGAGGTCCGGAATACCGGAACGGGTCCTCGGGATTTTCTTTGGCTGGCTCGGAAGAGAGAATATGTCGAATCGAAATGGAAGTTTTTAAAAAAAAGACGGCGCCGGTCGCTCTCCCAGTTCGCAACTGGGGCAACCGAATATGATGTCTCCTTACGTATACATATATACATATAATACCGAGAATAAGGTGGTTTCGGAACAGGTAGGGGACGTGTTGGGCGTCCGAATCACAACGGAGTCTCCTCCAGCGAGGGCAGGCCGGACGTGATGACGTTCACCTTGACCAGCCCCTTGGACGCGGTGCTGTCCAGCATCGGATCCTTCACCTGGCTGATGCGCCGGCCCAGGATCTTCACGGCCGACACCTTCGAGCGCTGATATGCCTTCACGGCGCTGAATCCGAGAAACCTGGAATTTGGAGAAAGACCTGCGTTAATCGCCTTTCGTTGTCAAAACCATGTGAGGGGTTCACCTTAAAAGTGGACATAGCCGCGAGTGTGTTTCGCATCACTCGAAAACCAACCGTTAAGACTTAAAATGATAAATAAAAAGAGTGGATAAAATCCAAAATTTCATCAAACGCGCGCTTCTGCTCCGATAATTCTTTAAAAAGAAATAAAATAAAACATGAAATTAAAAGTGGATAAAATCCAAAATTTGGTAAAACGTTTTGCTCCGTCCGTTAATTTAAAAAATAATAAATTACTACAAAGTGGAAAAAAATCAAAGATTTGATCAAAAGTGCTTTTACACCGTTAATTAACGAATCGTTAGTTCTTTACAACAATAAATAAAGTCATCGACCAAAATCCAAAATTTGATCAAACCTGCTTTTACTCCATCAATTAACGACCAGTTTTTTAAAACATAAATAAATAAGAAGTGAAAAATCCAAAATTTTATCGTACGCATGCTTTCGCTCTGTTAATTCTATTAAAATAAAAATTTTAAAAATTCAACCAAAGAAAACAAAAATTGAAAAAACAAAAATCCAAAAAACTTACTTGAGGCAGACGTAGAATATGAGAACGCAGATTCCGGCCGCGAGCATCCGGATGCCCGGCTCTTCGTACATTTGGATCACGACCCAGGCGCCAACCGCAGAGCCGCACATGCAAGCCACGAAGGCGATGGTGTACAACCAACTGCCCAGAGTGAAGCCGCTTGGAAGGAACGCAGAGCCACGCTCCAATAAATACTGAGAAATGAAGACAAAAATCATTCAACAATCTATTGGTCAGACAAGGTCTTCCTTCATTTCGCTCATTAGAAACCCACCTGTTGCTTGCACACCTTGCACATCAAGTTATCTGGAGCACCAGAGGACTGCGGAAGAAAAAGGACAAAATTCAAGCTCTGGAGCCAAAGACGTCCGTGACTTTCGTCGGACTTACCTCCACCAGCCACTTCTTGAGACATTCGTGGTGCACGGCTCCCACGTCGCCCTTGCACAGGCAGGGCCGGATGAGGGCGCCGGCGTCCTCGCGCTCCGCATCGTAGCAAATCCAGCAGTCGGAGAGCCTGTCTTGAGAAGCCGAGATATCTGGGAACGCAATAGAAGAGCGTTAATTGGAGCACATTTTCTGTATTTCGAAAGAAAATTAGGGGTGCAACTCACGCGGCACATACGACGTTATGGTCGAATTTACACCGAAAGCACCACAATTGCTTCACTGTGTTTTAAACGTTCACAGGGGGTGCAATAAGCCTGGCACATAAGACGCTATGGTAAAATTTCGTCCAAGAACACGATTGTTTCGCTAAGTTCTCGTAATTAACCGTCAATGGGTGTTTTGAACGTTCACACGGGGGTGCAATTCACGTGGCACATACGACCTTTAATGGGGAAACGTTTGGGCCAAAACCACGATTGTTCTGTCAAGTTTCTGTGTTTCCCAATTAAACGTCAATGGGTATCTTGAGCGTTCATTGGTGGTGTAATGCGCGTGGCACATACGGCGTTATGGACGAATTTCACCAATCTCCCCCTTCCTTATCCCAAAATAAAAACACGAGTGCTTTACTGTTTTAAACGTTAACAGAGGGTGCAATACGCGTGGGTCATTCGACATTATGAACTAATTACGAATATAAACCACAATTGTTTTTACTAAATTCAAGTGATTAAATGTGAATAGATATTTTGAACGTTCATAAGGGGTGCAGTACGCGTGGCACATACGACGTTAAGGACGAATTTCAACCAAGAACACAATTGTTTAACGAAGTCCTCTTCATTAAACGTCGATAGCTATTTCGATTTCTGGAAAAAGCGTTCTGGAGAGGAAGCGGTAAAAACATCAGGAATATTACCAGAAAATCCTGGAGAGGAGGAGGTAAGAACACCACCAAACGTACTTCAAGCAGGGGGCAAAAGCCAGCTTCTGGTTTCACAGACTCTTGTCCATTCAGGAATTTGGGGACATTGTCACTTGGTACTTAAGGATGTGCAAACAAGGGGTGCAAACACGGTTAGTTTACTTAACCCCGTTGGAACCCGCCATTGGGGCCAAACACTCATCGCCCAAGTGCTAAACAATTCAGTCTTGGTCCTC
>JAQIXS010004293.1:0-15539 GCA_034700785.1 Rossiulus vilnensis
AAATCCTTTATAACCAGATTATTGCACTTGCATCGAAAGTAGGGAGAAGATTCGTTTCACGCTCAGCTAGTATAGCGTTTCGTACTGATAAATATAATTTCATGCTCGAAGATAATAACAGTTTTGCAGCTCCAGAACGCAGCCAAGCCTGAGATTATAGTGTATACTAAGTGGAAAAAACGCGCCTTCGTCTTGTTTTGTTTCTTGGGCACAATAAATGGGTTGCACGCTATTCCCATCTCGTGTTTAAATTAAACTTTGTCAAAGTGTGCTTAATGAAGTTAACATTTAACACTTTCTGAAAACGTGATACCTCAATTTTCGTAACAACGTTTTTTGCTTTCAGAAGTAATTGTATACTGCCACTGCGGTCCAATAAAATGATCTATTGCAGTTTATAGTGAGCTTGCAAAAATGATATTACGCTAAAAAGAAGTAACCAGATCTCCACAATAGAAGACTAGGTTATTATATATTTTTAAGCAGCTGAAGTCTATGTGTACATAAATGCTTTTTGGCAAATGGGTATTGAAGTTTTATTTAAGGCTACGTGGTTGATTTTTTGTCACGAAAGCTTAATGGGGGAACTTTTTGTGCGGATAAGTGCTTCGTTTTGAACAATTACAGTTCCACTTACCGTTGCCTACGTCTACTTAGGCTGTCAAAAATACTCTGTGTTTAGCATCTAAATGATTTTGTTCTGCGAGACACCGACATGCATTTTACAAAGAATGCATTAACCTACAAAATGTTCCCCCTTGTTCGATTTGTTGTAAATGGTCAAATAAATATGCCTACTGTCGCTAATACTTTATTGATCCTAAAATATGCCGTCTTACAGTATTTCTGTACATCAGACTTCAATCTAAAAGACGTCACACATCCACATAACATGTCAAAAGTATGTTTAATGAATAGATAATTAACACAGGTTGTAAAAACACTTAAGAGAAGTAATTTTTTTAATGAAAGAGGAAAGTTGCCTATGTATTTATTTTGAGACCAAAAAAAAAATATTGCAGGAAACATTGGTGAAACTTTAATTTTTTTGTTACTATTTCAACTCTTATTTTTGTCCTGTATATAAAGCATTAAAAACAACAAATTTAGACCCGTAGGCATTTGCAATAAATGTGTTAAAATCGGGACGAATACTAATGCCTACACGAACAAAAATACAATCAAAATACATTGTGATACTATTAAATAATAAGGTTGAAAATTTCCAATGTCTGATATTTCATTAATTGCTTGTATAAGCTAATCTTTTTAAAGTTCCGCAAAGGTGTATCTTGATTCTACGTTTAATAATTTCATAATTAAATAATGAGCCTGATTAGTTCATAAAATGTTGATTAATTTATCTTCGTTTCTGATTCTGTGAAGTTTTAATCACCACTTCTACGAGTTCTGTCTTTTGACTGATGACCAGTCATCAAATTCGCCGTTGAAGGATCGAGAACAAGAAGGATGATGTCCATCTTTTGACCACATAGAGCTGCCCAGTTAAGTGCTGCACGGATCTGGGGAACCCGCCCAGTTGCGCACGGCACCGTCCTTACGCTTGCAATTAAGTCTTCATTTTCAAATAGAAATTTAATGAGCATATCAACTCAATTGATGTTCATTTGTTACCAATTCATCGATATTATTATGAGAATGACCAAACCAGGGATCAACATCATTCGTAGCAGCTTCACGCTAAAGCTGCAAAGACACTGTTAATTGACATAGTTGTCAATGAGAGAGACACTGACAGTTGGCATTTAAATGTAGACATCAAATGCTCAGCAGTTTCCGATTGGAATTGAATACTGAATGTATGAGCCATATACTTATGGGAATATGAATAATGTACGAAGTCCATATAATTACATTGCCATAGTGCATAAAAGCCGTGGCCGCATACTCGGCCATATATGGAAAATATTATGACCTAATTAATTAAATCATACTGTATGTGCCTAAAATACTTAGGTACTATCGTGAAGCATAGAGCCATTTATGGTCTCTTGCACTATTTGTTTTGTTACATGCATTTATTTTGTTAGTTTTTTACTTAATGTTTAAAATATTTAAATTTTCTTTATGGTAAGTTGGTACTATGTGAATACATTGTAGCAATTTCCCATCATGTCCACAGAATAAATGACTTATATACGGATACATAAATAAGGAAAAAGATTCTCTTGTAAAATTACTAAATGTAACAGAGGTGACGGAATATAAAAACATATACGAGATCTCAATTAAATTAGCCAACACAATGCAGCATATGTATAAGAAACAGCGTTCAATACTTTACCATTGTTTTCCCCACAAGTAGACAATGCATGCCCGTCAGTAGTTTAGCATTCGTCTATGCAAATTATAAGTTTATTTTCAGTTGGCTAGTTTGTCTTTACAGTATTGGAAACGAAAAAAATTAATGGGGCTTTGTGTACATGGGCATGTATGTGCCCTCAGATTTTATCCCTTATGGCTTTTACATTCTGTTTATTGCTCTTCACCCTGCCATTTAGCCTATCACTTGAAAGCTTATTTGGCCCAAAGCATTCGTTTAGTGAGAGCAATTAACATGACACATTTGATATGGCTAAACTCCAACGTAAGGTCCATCAAGCGTTTGATGAAATATGCGTTAAAATAACAATGTTCAGTCACCCAACATAAAAGCGCCTTCATCAAACTAAAAAGAAAATCGGTTCTTAAATCCATAAATTACCCTAATGGATTGTCCAGTGGCAACCAAGCGACTCCTTGTTAATTTTACATTTGAGCTGAACATCGAATTTAATATTCAGAATGGATGAGCTAGAAAAGTAAACTCGGAGAAATGTTTGATACTAGTCCTCGACGTTGAAATGGGGGAATGCAGAATAAACAGGTCGCTTAGAAATACGTGTACTTATACCCTGTATTTGAATTGCTCTTATGCAAATGCGCTCCGACGTGTAAGCATAAATTTTATGCGAATAGGAGTTGTTTACTTGAAATGCATTCATTATGTCAATAACGCCAATGTTCAATTTTTTAAGCCATGCATTTATGGAGAGACTGGATTTTCAAATAGCGCTATCTCGTTGAAAAATACAATTGCCTAGTCATATTTGACCAATTTACATTTAAATAACTTCACACCTGCATAAATCATCTTCACTCTTCCGGCACGGAATATGAAGTGTGATAAAATTGTATCTGAAATATTCGCTAAGATATAATAATGGATCTTTCAGCATTTATCTTAAACCTTATCTGAATAACGTCACTGCTAAGCTGCGTATGGATTTGAATTTGTAATCACAGGGTCCAGAGCTGCACAAACTCAGCAAAGTTAATGTTTATGGTAATGAAGAATTAATTATAGACTGAAGCAAAGAAAATAGAAATGTTTTTGAAGGCCCGGTGAGAAAGCATTGTAAAAACGATTTCGCTTTGATCAATTATTTACAATGGAACGGATGTCAACATTGTCTGAAAAAAACTGTGCTTGGGAAAACAAACATTTTTATACTCGTTGATTGTTATGTATAACGTCTTTGCAATTTAGATTACATTTCAGCTGTTTTGTGTCACTATTTCCTGCATGAATGCAATATTTTACAAACGTGCAATTTACTCGTCACACAACTTGTCCCTATTTGATAAACAACGTATAGATACTATTTGCTCAGTTAATACCCATGTTGGAAGAAATATTGACAATATAGTGTTTTAATTTGGAGAATCTCGAATTAAAAATGAAATATGCCTGCCGTCCGTGTACATGGTAAACTATTAGTCGGCATCATCGCAGACGCAAGAATGTGTTGGATAAATAAGAAAAAAAAATTGCGAAAAACTGACGGTGAAGGTATAGTTCGGGGTAGGATTTCGGCAAAGAAAGCATTTGTAATGTTTTTTATTTTAATGCAAACGTAAAAAACGCTCAGCTTCCTTCAGAGCAAGAATAAAATTGTGAGGATCTAATATAAACATGTCAATCTTCTCTAACATTAAAGCGTAAACACTTGCTCCTATATACCCGCTTCCATTCTTCACAGTAAATTGTTCCACGAGCAGTAGCATTGGGGGGAACTCAAATTCAGACACAATAGCTCTAACAACGCTTTATGGTGCACAATTCGCAATACTGCAACAAGAAAATTTCGATTGAATCTAAAAAACGTCGAAATTAGGATAACTGCGTGTATTGCGCGCAGGGGCTTTTCTATCAAATACAGCATATTGCGCAGAAAATCCTGTTTTATACCAAAATAGGGATCAGCAAATTTAGATGCCCATGAAAATATTGATATACATGTACATGTAGGTCAGTGAAAATATTTTTGCAATATTTTTCCAGTAACATTTCACCTTTTCAACTTAATAACATTTATGCAAAAAATGGTTTCTTTTAGATTTATAGCTGATGCACATGATGTTGAATTTTAAATAAACAATGCTGTATTATAATAAAAAATAAAAATAAATGTACTTTTTGCTTAGTTAAGTGACAACTTAATTAAACCAATAATTAAGTAAAGGGATACCTTAAAAGGGGGAAGAAGTGCAATGCTAACCAATATGCAAAAGAAATGCATTCAATCTGAGACATGCATTTCAAATTATTACATTGTTAAATGCATGAAATACTGTCTCAATCTAAGTGCATTTCATAAACGCATTTCTTTTGCATTTGGGAATTGCCAAATGCACAAATTTAGCTGTTAATTCATTGGTTGCCGATCCAAAAGGAAAAATAAAAATACATTTAATTAACAGCTAAATTAGCGCAATTGGAAAGTTTTATATGCAAAAGAAGTGCATTAAGAAATGAGACAGCATTTTATTTTAAAACGAATTTCAATACATTTAGAATTTAACAATATAATAATTTGAAATGCATGTCTCCAATTGAATTCATTTAAAAATGCATTTCTTTTGCATATGAGTTAGTATTTCACTATACACTGTATAAGGTACACTATAGTTAATTGTTTGATACTATTGATGAAGGAGAGTAGTTATTGAATATAAATTATCCTCTTTGTTAACATAGACAGTTTTACAATGGAGCTGAGCTATTTTTAACCGGCAGGTTGGAGTTAAACTTTCGAGTAGGTCTACAATATATACAGTGTACATATAAGTAGATCTGACAAGATTTGATGCAGTTTATGGAATATTTGCTCAGTGTTCAAGTTTGATCAATGTTAACGATTGACGTTTGTTTATCACAAACGACCCTAGCTTCAATTCAGTGCTCACTGAAGCGTGTTTCATGAAGCCCATTAACATGTTGCTTCATCTACATTTAGAAATGCGAAGCTTTGACAGAATCATGACAGGCTGATATCGATGAAGCAAATGTTGGCCCAGCACAGCCGTTCTTCTTCTGGGAGAACTTCCAGTCGTCTAAATTGCCGATAGAAAGAATACTCGAAATACCCTGGTGTCTCGAAACAACGAGGACCTTGGGAGTCCAAAAATATAAAAGGAAGACACGTTGAGTTGTGGTTACCGGTCGTTCACAAATAACACCAACAAAAAAGTTGATGGGTAGATACAATAAGAGATAGCTCAAAGGTTTATCGGTTTTTAATTGAGACTTATTAATTGAGTCTTTCCAGAAAGCTAACGAAAACTTTATATTCTTTTAGGGCACTGAAAAACCCCTCCTGTTTAAATATCGCATTTCAAAACAACTTTATTTTGCTACACCTAACCTAACCTAACCTAACCTAACCTAACCTAACCTAACCTAACCTAACCCATTTTCACTGATGACCTTAGTTACTGGTAGGCATCTCCTTTTGCTACCTACATGTACTGTGTGAAGTTAGAAGTAGAATGTTGGCATTCTTAAATTCAATGCACCTCCTAAACACAAATGATTCAAATTTTTCGAACCATTTGTATTATAACCTAATTTTGATGCTGGTTGCAATTATATATTAGCGTACCTGTACAAGTATTAGCCAAAGTTAACATCTATTTTTTTATCTTGTGTATTGTGTGGGTGAAAATGGTTTAAATGACAGTAAGGAATCGTTTACAAATTTGTAAATTGTATTAGTGATCGTCTTTCCTAGTTTAATCCAGACTTATCTTGCACCATTTTCACAATTTCAAAATCTTAAACATTTCACCTTGCAGTTGACTTTTTATGGCTATAGCCATGTGACCTACTGTCCCCTTATGACATCCAGGCGATCACTTAAATTACCAATTAAGATTAACAGAGCCTAGAATTACCCTATACATGTACATGCCCAGTATGTGTTTAATTACCCTAAAATTCCACGCGAAGGTTATACTTGTAATCATTCATGCAAAAATATAATGATTGGCGCCAAAATGGAACTATACTTATTTTATCGATTTTAAGATTTATACAGATCCAACCGATAGACCTGTACAGTATACATGTACATCTCATGGGGGCAGTATTTATTCCTCTGATCACAAAAGCCTGGTGAATTTTGATTTAATTCCCAGCACGCACGTGTACAGTACATGCAGTTTGTTGTCAATCTGCACCTGCTCCCATCTTCACATTGTATGTATTATGACGTACTGCCCTAAAAGCAGGCCTTATACGATCCTTATAATGCATTATAATGACATTACCCGCAACCATGACTTACCATTATTCCTTCATTACTTGTCAACAGTACACGAGCATGTTAAATTGGCATCGTTACCGGCAATCATTCCATCTCAGTTTACCTCACACGATCAGTCAATAATTTCATTAGTAATGAACTTGTAAGGTCTGCTAAAGACATTCAATATCTCTCACGATGACATCAGAGTCAGGTTCTATGGAAGCGCAAAATATCGAGCCCGGGGTGGTCGCTGGCCTTACCTTAATTTTGGACGAAGATGTCAGCCAGATCCAATTCTCCAAGTCCGATTCCGTTCTGACGGGAGCGGCCTCCCTGCGCCGGGTCACCCTCTTTTTCCTCGCCGCCTTCCGCTGGCCGAGGTTTCGCTCTACCCTGACGGGTTCATCATCCCGCACGAAGACGAGGACATCCTCGGGTGGCGACTCCTCTTCGTCGCTGCCGCTCCACGTCACCTGTTTGCCGCCGTAATCCGAGTCATCGGCCTCCGTCAGCTGGTGCTCGCGTGCGGGCGCTGCAGTGAAATCGTCCGCCGACGTTCCCTGCTCGCTCGGCGGCGGAGGGGCCCAGAAAGCGGCGGGGTTCGGGGGCTCTTCTTCCGCTCGCTCGGCGGACCTGAGCACGCACGCGACGCAGTCCTCTTGCACGCTGCGGAACAAGTAGAGGCTGTAGTAGTAGGCTCCGATCTCGCCCAAAATCAGCACGACGATCAGAAAGTAGACGATCTTGATGTGCACGGCCACGCTGTCCGACGACCCCATGTCGACTCGCTTCAAGCGCTGCTTGCTTCCGCTATTGCGCGACCACGTGCGTCCACACGACGACCGCTGCTGACATCGCCAACGATCCGTAATAGAGCTGCTCCATGTGGATCGACGAGTGCATTATGAGCCCGAGTCGACGATCGCGCAGGAGTAGGCGCCAGGCGTGCACTTCCGGTTGCTTGCCGGCGCCGCCAATGCCAGATGCCCGAAGGTGGAGTTTGGAGGCGGAACGCTTTCCACGGCCGTCGCGATCGTTTTCTCGCCACGTGCGCGTTTCGCGTCGAGTCGAAAGGATGCACACCGTGCTAAAAATGTATCGTACAATTTTGCTTCAAATACTCGCTATAAATGCTAAATTTATTTGCCTCGTTGTAGAATTGGTCGTCCGCTTGGACTTCCGCTGTGTTTTTATAATTTCACAATGTCCCGTTTATTTATTAAAAATGGAATGATTTTTTTAAAAACCGTTATGCAACTTATAATGCAGGGAAGACTCTTGTCAGGCGCTGTCCAAAAGGTATCCAAAAGGGGGTGTCCCAATTATTTTGTGTAATCTGAAAATGTCCCGTTATTTATTTTAAAAAAATGAAATAAACTTGAAAATAAAACGTGCAATTTTCGGGAGTTTCCTCCGGAGAAAACAAAACGTTTACGGAGGTCACTTAACATTTTTTTATAGTGCATGTATTTTTTATCTTTTATATTAACAAACAGGACATTGTCAAATTATAAAAATAACTCAGACTTTACATTTATTACAACAGCTATAAAACTACAATTAATCAGTGATAACTCGAATCACATTGTGGTACGTAATTATAAAATGCATTGAGAATTCAAAAAAATTGTTGTTCTCAAAGCTGAAGTTATCTTCAATTTATCCAAAGTTTTTACTGCATTGCAGTTTATCTTCTGGGAAGAAATTCCGCACCGTATAGTTCAGGTTTTCCAAACTTCTTTCCTCGGAGGAACCCTCAAAGCATTTTTATAGCTCGTGGATTTATGCCACAATTGCTTAAACGTTAACCCTTAGGAACTCAGACTCACTCTCTGCTCACCCTCCACCCAGTTTGTGGATTCATGGACACTATACATTTAGACTCAATTATTGAAAGATAAATAATTTTGTAATACAAACTTTTTCGACTAGATTATAAATCTTAAACATTAGGGTTCATTTTTATACCCTTCCAAAAGTGGTTTTGGTTTACGCCGCTTTTGTATGTTTTACTGTTATGACCGTTATTTCAGAAATTCAAGTTTTTGGCATCGTATAGCTGCAGAAAATTTTTGCAGTTTATATGATGCTAAAGTCAAAGACTATAAAAGTGTAATATCCTTATTCAACTTTTATTTTCTGGCATAAAATTCACCACCAGAAAATATTTTTCATTTTTGAAAAATAAATAAAAATTGTGAACCGGCAACGATAACAGGGGCCCATCGGGGCATGCTAAACGAAACGTTTTCTTTGGCCTTAATAAAAATGGAATAAAAATATGACCGAACCAGTCAGGATTTGAACGAACACATTTCCAGCTAATCCCGAGTGCCTTATTTTCGCTTTTTCATGGCTTTATGTCCGAGATGAAACTATGATGGCCTCGCCTTCCTTCATTTCACCATGTTCATAAAGGCAAAAAACGTACGATAAACTAATTTCATAGTCAAATGAAAACATGATGCAAGTGTGCGCTTGCTTGTGGCGTGTGCCAATTATCCTGGAACTATTTCGGTTTTCTAACTTCATTTGTAACCCAGATGTTTGTCAATAAACGGTGGGTTTTAATCGTTTCAGGAACAAGGTAAAATATGTTGGCACTTCAATCACAAGTTATAAGTGGATTTTTGCAATAAAAGTACTCATGCACTTGATACAAGATGCGACTTTTTCACTACCCTTTGGCTTTCTGAGGAATTAGCTGACTGGGCATTAAAGATGTTCAGATCCCAAAAGCAATGTGATTTAAACTGAAAGAAAGATAAAGGTAAATTCGACGGAAACGCTAACAAATCTATTTCTGACTCAAGTTTTCTCATCAGCGTTGTTTGAAAACAAAATTATTTTTAAAATTAACATTAAAATAACGCCGAGGAAGTCAAATGAGTATTCCGTGGCAAGTATTTCAAGAACAACTTAAATTGTACTTATTTATTTTATTTTTTTTGCAAGCACGAAATTTGTTATGCATCATTTAGTATACAATAAATTCATATATTGTGTATGTTCACAATATTAATGAGCGTTTGGCTGCGTGTCCATTTAAAAGGTGAGAGGGAAGTTACTGTCTCTTGAGGGGCTATAGAACGCAGTAAACAACGGGTTAAGTAGAAACTTTTGCTGTCATCTCTCAAATGTACACGCAGCCTGATTTTCCTTAATTCCAAAATGCGACAGAAGAAAGTGCATGTGTGCATGCTTTATTGATAACACTACATTATATTATGTCACACTATCGACGGTTTATTTCTTATACTTACACATGGACCATGCATAATAATAGAGCAAATGCAATATGTATTCTGACTACTAATCAAGATCAGTGTAAACACTTTGTGTAAATTATAGCATGCTTGTTCAGGACGATTAAAGTTCAATTCTAACAAAAGTGTACAAATGGACCAGGATTTTCACAAACACTTATACTCGGTAAAAAGAAAACCCCACCATTTGCAAATATAGGTGACGTTTCTAAAGAAATGAAAGCAACTATATTATGTATAAATGGGAATATACACGTGAATATTCCTGATAGCAATTTTTCATTTTTCATGGACATAAACATTGAACATAAATAGGAGTTTAATTATATATAATAAGGCATTCGCATTAATATAAACGTCAGTTGTGCTTAGATGGCTTTTTTAGCATCATAAACATAATTAAGTACACAGATCACGTATACGTCTAAGTGCGTAATTATGAAACGCGCTCCGAAAACAGCTTCTCTGTCTTCATCATATACAACCAGGGAATCAAAGGTAGGTATTGTAATAAAACTTGCATAAATATGTAAATGCAGCTGTTATTGGCGATGTAATTGAGTTTTCAAGCTAATATCTAGCAGTCGAGCTTATGCCTTCAATTCTGCAAGAAAATACTGTATAAACAGTTTTTGCATATGGATCTCTGATTTGAGGATACAGCAAATGGAAGTATTAATGCTGCATAAAACTATAAAGACATAGAATTGGGCTATATGTATGTATATTTTTTTTTCGCATTCGCAATTTACGTAAACAATTCGCAGTTTATATTTCAATAATGCAAGATACAGGAATTAAGAGCTTAAAGTTAAACTATATGAACTACATATTGTCAATATTAATTTTATAAGCAATACTTCTTGCTTCTCTACTTCTTTACGACATAATCTTAGTTTAATCAGAGTTGTTTCTTTTTCCAAGAAAAAAAACATCTGAATAACATTAACAAGTACTAGTTTGATAAAAAAAAATTCAACATGTCAAAAGTGCTTTCTCGTGGATATTTGGGGATGGGGGAAGGAAGATCTGGAAGATGACTATCATTTTGGTAATTGCTTGTGCTGGTGTTTTGCAATCTACAGCCAAACCGATGCCCAGTAACCAATAAAAAAACTCCATGGGTATTCTTTCGCGTCTTCCATTAGATTTCCGTAATTTCGACGACGGAATTCGAGAAGAAAATGAAATGCCACACCTCTGTAGACATCCGTAATGGCAGTGTCAGATTATCGTAAGAAGTACTTTTTTTTCCTTCTTCTTTCCAACAAGTTGACTTGTCCAAGGGGCGCGACAGATAATCGAGTTCATCCGATCAATAAACTAGAGCAATATTAAAGTCGGTAGAAAGTTTGTTCAGCCATCGAAACCAACTCCAACGTGCTATGTCCATTTTTTATGCTATGTTTATCTCTAATGCAATGTTCAGTCAATGGGATTTTCTTAAAACTCTCCTGAACACGCGATATAAGTAAACGGGCACGTATTCAAGTCGAAACATTGATGCGAAAATCGTCTTTTCATGAATGCGAGGGGAAAAATGCGTGCTCAACATGCAGAACCGCACAACCGGATGTAGCATCCAGCAAGCACACGCTTTATTGGTCGATTTCTTAATAGGCAAGAGAAAAAAGCCAACAAAAACAAGCGCTGGGCAAAAGGGGAAGTGAGTTTGTGAAGATGGATCCGAAAAACGAAGTGAAAATACTGAAGCAGAAAAGATGATAATGAGAACAGAGGGTTTCTAACGCTGATCAGACCTGGAGAGATGTTCAAATGCTGCTTCATATTTTGACCGAATAAATGAAAATGCTTTCGTCTTCTTATCCAGGCATTAACAGCCTGTTAAAATACTGTCAAAGCATGGCAAGAGATGACGCAATTTGCAGATCTAGTCAAGCAAGAGATCGCAAAAAGACGCATCTCAAATCTGGATAGGGCAGTTTTGAAATTTAAATGAAGTCAGGACCACGTGACTGCTTACATGGTCAAAGCAATGGGCAATATCTTGTTGAGCGAACAACGTGTAACAAAAACATAATTATAGTCAAGTAAAATATTCGTTTTTGATTAAGCCCTCCACAAAACGATGCCCATTATGCAGAAGAATCACGCATTTTTCCTTCAGATACTTGATATAATTCTTGAATGTGTAAAAATCGTTGTTTACTAGGGTCTGATTTATTTATTAAATTGAAAATGCCCCGTTTATTTATAAAAATTAAATAAACTTGAAATAAAACAATAAAACAATTCTAGTTTATCAAAAAACATTCTTAGTTCTCGAGCACATGCGCTTTGGTGAGCATTTATTGATTAATACTCCAGAGTTTTATTGGATAAGATTGTTTTTCAATTACTTGGAAATGGGATTATAAGTCCTTCTGACAGATAAAATCACAATAATAGACCAAATTTTCCAACGGGTGAGTTTACGAGCTGTAGCCTGTTAACGTTTAAGTTGTGAAATATCTATGACAAACATACTAGAAAACCATCCAGCGTATAAAGGAAAACGATTGTTTTTAAATAATCGTAAAGCTTAACAACAACAAAAAACATAAGATCTGTGAAAATAATCAGTTATTAAAGACTGAATTTTGATGTTATTTGAATTGAAATACATATGAGGACGGCAAATGTTCGGAACATTATGACTTAATCCTAAATCCAACTCATTTAAGTAGTGCCATCTGTTCTGGACTATTATGTGCTATATGCATGGGACGGGACGTAGCAGGGTGTGTGGTG
This sequence comes from Rossiulus vilnensis, assembly GCA_034700785.1. Lineage (NCBI taxonomy): Eukaryota > Metazoa > Arthropoda > Diplopoda > Julida > Julidae > Rossiulus > Rossiulus vilnensis. The sequence continues at coordinate 12,608 of JAQIXS010004293.1, forward strand.
GTTTGTTTAATGCGAACACTTAATGAACTAGAAGGTCGACTTATTGTTGGTCTGCCCCAAAACGATCACACTGAAAGTTATAGTGACAGTGAGTTGGGACCGAGATATTATAAAAGATGAAATTGCTATGACGTAATAATTTGACGCCCATTATTACCTATCCCAAGTTCAACGTTTCTTCGGATCCAATTGAAGGAATCAACATTCGAACTGAGCTCCACTCCCCTTAACAAATGCAATTAGTTGAAAAATTACAGCAAACAATAAAGCGCAATAATCGCCGAATAAGCCCTTCACTCGCCAGAATTAATTGGAAATTGAAACTACTTTTAATTAGCGTCATGCATACTGCATGAACGCCTACATTCGCACTAATGACGATGGTTGGCTACGCAATCTTTGAATTGAAGATCCGACTTAATAATAATGCGTTTAAATGCGCCGAGCGTGCCTCAACTTTATGCTAAATTAATTAGGCGTTTGCAGCGACTCCACAGACATCAGTGAGCTTCTCCAAGAAAACAACTTGGTTGCCTATGGGCCCATTAGGATTAGGCCTATGCGGGTAGAAAATAATTAAAACGCACTAGTTCTTCTAGCTTTTGCTTCCCTATGAATTTCTGATGAGCTTTAATGGTCTCCGCCCCGAAGATAGCTCAGCTAAACGAAAGGCACCACCAACAACTCCCTGATCTTTTTCTGACGAAAAAAAAAAACGAGATTAAAAGTTGCATCGAGTCTCCGAAATACGCACACTGTATATGTATTAATAAAAGTTGACGTAAAAAACGGAGAGAGTTAATATTCAATGTGTGCGCGTACATATAATCGGGCGAAATTACTGAGGCGGCGACACTAAAGCTGCTTTAAAAGATTTGGCAGGGGGAGAAAAAAGCAGCGAGATCAAGGCGAGCTTTATGCGAGGACAAACTCCCACTATCTTTTGTTTTCAGCCGATTTCACTCGAAAATTTGGCGAAAGGAAAACGGCGCATGCGCCGAGCAAAAAAACATGAAAGAAATCGGGCGAAGAGCACTAAATACACGTTGTTTAAAAAGTGATTTTTCTTGGAAAATCACCCTGATGCTCTACTGAGAAACCGGTAGCATTCAAAGCACTGTCTGGATTTCTTGAAGTGATGATATGCCACCAGGAGAGCTCGAAATTAATCTCATATAGTCTCGCAAATTGGGCAAAGAAAAGGAATAACATGCAATGATAAACATGTGCGGCGAGGGACAGCATACTTGCGAACAAAGAAACTAGCCCACCTAAAAGTATTTTTTTAAATGCATTTGTTCAGCAGGTAGATATATTCTTTCTAAAATTGAAATAGCTGGTTTTGTAAACAGCTTAAAATACGTTTAAATTGACTAAAACTTGTCTTGAATTTTGTAGAAGAATAGCCTTAAAATGCAATATTGTAAATTCTCACCAATTGTACAGAAAATGTATCGTGCTTCAAGAAAATTATGCAAAACATTACCAATGCAATTCTGTAATCTTAGAACATTGCACTCCATGCAGAAACTCTTTTATAGCTAAAGGGGTAAAGACAAGCAGATGTCCCCAGAAAATCATAACGGTCTTATCGCTTTTCATCTAAGAAATTGATGAGGAATTTAAGTCAAATTAGGCGCATTTTTAAGAGCAGTAAAGTTTCTACAAAATGAGTCATTTCGATTATAATTTGAATATCCACTTGCTGAACAAAATACATTTTAAATACCATTTGTTCGCAAGTATACTTGTTTGCCAGTAAGACCAAACCATAGCCCGTTGTTCGTATTTTCAAAAGAATGTAAGCCCATAAAAGCGAATTATTTGCGCGAATAAAAAGGTTATTTGGGAGCGATCTAGGAATAAAATGGTTAATAAATATTGAGTTGAAACATACCTAGATTACATATTGGGATATTTAATACTGAGTTTTACTATTGACGTCAAAGCGAGGCGATATATCTCATAATGAATAATACATTATCTATACGTGAATTTAATTAAAATATAAACAGGAGATTAAATGGATTGCTGCAATACTAGTCGTTGTGCAACGTACATGTATATCGTATTTTGGGAATAAGATTCCCCTGAAGAGGGCATTCACTGCGAGATTTGTTATCAGTGATTGCCTACTAGCCTATCATACCGAGTGCTTTAAGTACATAATATTTAGGCCCAAACAAACAATTCAATCTTTGTATCTTTCGGTCACAATATATTTAAAATTAAAATATCAATCATGCATAGAATTTTTGAAAATTTAATTGTCTAATCTAATGTTGCGTTTCAAGCGTTTCGAATCAGTTGAGCAGTTTGTAACTTAACGGTCCGAAGTCGTAAAAGAAAAATGTTTTTTGTACTTCAGTTCAGTTTTAAAACAAGCAAGTTAGTTGTTACTTGTGAGGAGCTTCTCACATCCTTCGTCCTTATCGTCCATTTGAATAGATGAGCTTAGTAGACAATACAACAAAGAAGCAAGGGATGTCCTCTAAAAAAGATGAGATGACAAATATCAAAATGATAGAGAAATGTGTAAAATGCACTAAGGGTTTTGTGTCAGGTCAGTGGCATCCCTGTGGAGCCACAAATGGACGCATTTGACAATTGGTACACTCAGTTCTCGCAATGGAAAAGATCGTCCTGAGATGTCGTAAATTTCACAAATTTCACCACTTTTATGGGCGAAGTCAAAAGCTCGCCTGGTAGAATGCGTTAATGGCGTTGCTTTTGTTTTTCCTCGCCCTATTATAATGCACCGCGAATTTGGCACGAGTGCCACAGGGTGGCTTAGGCCAGGGTGCGCTGCAGCACTTGTGTGAATAATTAGCATCGTTAGCACTGATTTACTTTTAAATCTCTTTCTTCATAAATCAGACACGCTCGCCTTACCGTAATGTTGTTCTTTCGCAGAAAGGGTAAATGACACGTA
>JAQIXS010004294.1:0-15537 GCA_034700785.1 Rossiulus vilnensis
AAGAGTTCCATAGACCCCGCCCCTTCCCAAATAGCTCAACCAACAGTAAAGTTGCTACCCACTTTCTCGTGCCCATGTCCTCTAGCCTCTGCCAGCCGTCGTTAACATGAAACACTTTAGCGGCAATGTCCTTCGCCTGTTGTTCGTTGCTCGCCACCACCAGCTCTTGGCCCAGAGTTGCGAGCTGCCTTCTCTCGGCATCCTTGTGACTGATCTCCACGAGCCAAACCTGAGCGAGAGAGTGATTTCACATGAGAATCGATTAGTGGGAGCCTGAACAGCAATGCATGCGAGTAAGCTTACGTCCTCCAGCTTGGCAGCGAGCGCTTCGAGGAAGCCCTCATCCTCCTGGGTCAGCTTGCTCTCCATGGCCTGCAGCCAGACTTGGAACTCCTCGTACTTGCTCTCGAAGTAGTTCCACTTCATGAGCCGCTCGTGCAGCAGCTGGCGGTAGAGGACGAGCAGATGGCTGATCTCGGTGCACATCTCCTTGACGAGGAGCACCCGCTGATGCAGGATCCTCATGTCCTCTGGCGACACGATCTCGCGCAGCTCTTCGTCCTCGCTCAGAAGTTTGTTGAGCTGGGTTCCGATAGATCGGAGTGTTCGCTCATACTCCTGGTCAATCGACAAATCATAGGGATATTTGAGGGCGTCATCTTAATCCATTACTTTTATTTTCACAAAAACATCAGATGTGCCATATCTGCTCGCGTATAAACTGCACATTTCCCCCAAAACTAAGATCTGAAGAAGGCGTGCGGCTTATTTGCGCACCTTCAAATAATGTTAATTTAGGGCATCGCCTTTCCGTTTGTCCAAAAGTAAACAGAAAAAGACTTCTACACAGGGGATATTGATGGTTTTAAATGGTTTTACAGCCAATTTGAATCTGCTTCAAGAAAACAAATTGACACTCAATAATAAACTGCATGGAAAGTAAATTTTAAGAATAATGTAATTTCCTTAAAACTAGGGTCCAATTTCGGAATGTGGCCAATACGCTCACGCAACTTCCAGATAATCAGGGGCAACTACTGTACGATTTGTTGCAAATTACCTGACAGTTTTCGTAGGCGGTCAAGATGTCGACGTAGTCCTCTGGCATGGGGTCGGTGAAGATCTTCCGCAGGTCCTTCAGCTGATTCTGAATGTTGGTGACAGATTGCTCGCAGTGGTTCCACAGGGTCCACACGCGCCTCAGGAAGTCGAGCCACGTGGACAGGCAGGCTTTGATGTTGTTGATGCGCTGCTGCAGCCGGCCCACCTCCCCGCGGATGGCGGACACGGTGGTTTCGTCGTAGCGGCCGCACAAGGAATGACTAGAGGCCTGCAAGCTCTCCAACATCTTCTCTCCCTTCTCCATCGAATGAATAACGACCTGGGAACGAATTGCAACGAATCTCCAAACCAGTTCTTTTCAGAGTTTTTGCAACGGCATCAGTTCCGTGTGACTCACCTTCACCTGGGACAGCACCTTCTCCACCTTCTTGATGGGCGCGTGCTTGATCTGCAGCTCGAGCCTCTCCTTCTCGGTGTCGATCAGCCAGGCGGAAAGCCTCTGAAGTAGGCTCTTATAGTCGTACCAGAGCCGCAGCCTACTATCGATCTCTGCTCGGTTCGTGTTCATTTCGCTTATGGCGGCGTCCCAGTCCTGCTCCAGAACGGCGACCTCCTGCTGCACATCCTGCTTGCTCTCCTGGGGAACGCCCATCAGCATCTGCGTCTCATCCTTGATGAGTCGGCTCTGACCGACCAGCATCGACTGATGGACCTGGCGGGCAAATAACAAGCGAACGTAAAGACTTGCTAACATATGTATGGCTTTGATGGCGAAAATGCTGCCATCAAGTTGACAAATAGGAACTCGGTAATAAAATTAGAGTTATATATCTCCCACTAGCATTGCTTGGTGATTACTTGAGCAAGTACCGGAAAAAAAGTAGGTGATAAATGGGCACTCACATCTAGAGATCTCTGGCACTGAATGAGGCTCTCGAAATTGGATGGACACGTGGATCGCAGCGCCTCTTCCACGTCTGTCAGCATCGCGCGCAGCCTCTGCATTTTCGAAGAGAACTCCAGACAGACGAGCAGCTGGAGCAGAACCTTCTGGTACTTGTGCAAGACCTCCACGTAAACCGCGTCCCACTGCTGCACTGCAGCAGCGATGGCGATGGACAGATCGGAGGAGGGATCCAGGCTGGCCCGCAAATTCTGGAGGTGGGCGATGACAGTTTCGCGACGGCTGAACTCGCTTAGGTGAGACTGAGAAGAAAAACCAGTTGTTAGACTTAACTGGACATTCCACACCACTGGCTTTGTGGTGGGATGAGAAAACCTACCTTAAAAATGGACACTTTAGTGTCTAGCACGGTCCGGTCCAGAGTCTCTATCGATGGAATCTCCAGATCCTGAAATTTTGCGTAGAGCAGCAATTTTTAAGACACGATAATTCAATGCAAAAGTCAAAAATGTTTAATGACAGACACTCACAGCCCGGACTAGATTCAAGAATTCCTTCATGCTCTCAATGCAGCTGGCGCAGTCCTGCGTCTCCTGGGTGCGGCCCATTAGGATCATGCTGTTCTTCTTAATGTCGTCCTCAAACGAGGCAATCCTCTGCTCCAGGTAATCCACCTCGCTGGAGATATGCATTCGCACGGCAATGCTCAGGTCCTCGAAGGTCTGCAACTGGGCGCTCAGGTCCCGGAGGCTTCTCAACTTCTCCCACATGTCCGCAAGTTGTTCATTCAAGGCCTTCACATTTGAAAAATATAAATAATAATGTTGAGACAGAGAAAAAGGTGTCTATTATGTGACATGAAATTTCCGTTCTCTTTAGACGATGGTAAAGTGAAAATGTGCCTCTTAGAATATACGTTTCGACGAATACTAAAATGTGGATGCACAACATATTGGAATTATTTTCAATTTGATTCATGTTGTGTAGTTTAGCAGTTTTGATTCTATGTCAAAGGCAAAAGCTCTTATCACTTTCAAAAGCATTTCAAATTGCTATTACCAATATTTCTTGCCCTATATTTATTTCCTATAATGGTCCCATTGTCATTTCTTGTCTAGTAAATGTACTTTAATTTATAATTTACAACACATCGAATATGGAAATACTTATTTAATGGCATTAATATAATTATTAAAGAATATAAATAATATTAATTATGATAATATAAATATTATTACTAATTAAATAACTATTTGCACAATGCAAAAAAAAATTTCATCCATGAGACACCTAACATTTTTTTATTTTAATTAAATTAATTAAAATATATTTTTTCAGAAAGAGTGCTTTAAATAAATGATTCGACAAAGTCACTAAAAATAGCAATATCTTTTGACCATAAAATAGTGTTTTGTTCACATAGATCAAGAAAGAGCTGTCATTTTATAAGATTCTCCACTTTATATTTTGAAGTACATGTACACTACGCTTGCAAGCAAATCCAGTATTGATTTGTCCATTTTAGACAAAAACAACTCACCTCACTCTGATCCATTTGCTTGTCATCATCGTCCTCCGCCAAAACCGCCTGCATGGCCAGGAGCTTCTGAAAGTTGGCCTCTCGGACAGCGATCAGCCTGACGAGGCTCTCGTAATTGGAAGAATACAGCTGCCATAGTTTGAGGATGCCTCCGTTTCTGTCCGACTTGCTGGTCAGCAGCTCTCCGAGGGCATCCCACTGTTCCGAAAGCTTGGCCACGGTGGTCTCGACCTCGGACCTCGAGACCGGTTCGGACGCCACGGCCAGGCGCCTGGCCTCCTCCCGCATTGCGTCCAGGTGGCAGCACTGCTCCCTGAAGACGTGCTTGAGCTCGGCCAGCTTCTGGCACTGCGACTGGAAGGCAGTCACCTCGGTGGCAGCAACCTGGTACTGGTCCACAGTGTACTGGATCTCCGTTAGGCAGCGCCGCACCGTCTGCTCGGCACTGAAGTAGGCCTGCCACTGCTGGTCCTGCGCTGTAAGTGCCTCGTTCAGCCGCTCAAAGTTATGGGTGACTTCCTGCCACTGCTGCGTGCTGGTCTGCACCCCGTCGCGGACGATTTGCTGCAGCGCCGGGTGCCTCAGGTCGGCAGGAATGGTGTCTTCGAAGCTGCGAATGCTCTCGATCCTGGACATCATGGCGTCGAATTCTTTCTTCAGTTTCTAAGCGAGAGAATAGGCAAATTCAGAATGACGAAAGCCAATTTACTTGACGGAAAAGCTTTTTGCATCATCTTCCTAATGTTTGAGGCCGTTTAAAGCTGGGCCAAGTGGATGCCCACCATGCAAAAAATTCAGTTTTGCTTTAAGGAATATTAGAAAACAGTTGCAGAACTACTTTTGTCCGTATTTAAGGCTAGCCAAAAATATACTCATATTGCAAAAAACAAAACACTCAGATTTTTTACTTCAAATACTTATTATAATTTCTAAATGTATTTTTTCCCGTGTAGAATGGACATTACAGGTCTGAGTATTTTTTAGAATTTGGAAATGTCCTGTATATTTACAAAATATTAAATAAATATGAAAAAAAAAACGCTATGCGATCTCCAGAAATGGATGTTTATTTTGTAAAGTTTATTTAATTTCTTTATAAATAAACGGGACGATTTCAAATTATTAAAAACTGCGCAGGACCTAGCAGACTACGAATTCTACATGGGCAAAAACAAATTTAGCAATTATAACAAGAATTTGAAGCAAAAATGGGCGAGTCATCTGGAAATGATTTGTGTCGTGCTTTACACCGAACTTCAAACGTTTAGTTGTAGCAATAAAACAGCTTTCAGATTTTTTCCATAGTTTACTAGTTTATCCATTTAGATTTTAGTTATTGGCCATTCATGAAGGATCAAAAGATGTGAGGCTCACTAGGTGAACAGCACTTCGAGACTGACCTCCAAATCCCTCGTAGCCTGATGCACAGTGTTCCTGTCCTGTCGCAGCCGGAGCCACATCTGATGGATGTCGTTCTGCATCTTGACGAACCAGGTGAGGAAGACGTAGATTCGATCGTTGAACTCCACCTCCTTCTCATGGAGGCCGTCAAGCAGTGCCACGTTGGTCGACAAGCTCCTCTTTACCAAGTGCCACTTCTTGTTCAGCTCGCCCATGGTCTCAGCGCTCTCTAGGTGGGGAGCAGTCGCTTCGTCCTCGTGCGAGCTGACATCTGCAGTTTCCTGATCGATATGCTGGGACACAGACTTGTTGATGGCGTCCAGCACCTTCTGCTTGACGCTCATATCGGTGTTCAAAAGCTGGAAGGTTAAGGAACATAGTTTGATGAGAGAACTCCGCAATAACGAAAGCTAGATGCCTCCGTACGTAACATTTCCATACAAAATATCTATAAGGGGTTTTACCTGGTAGGTTTTTCGGGTCTCTGTGAACTCCTGTGGTGTGGCCACGCTGGCGACGGGATTGTTTCGCATCGCTAGCTCTGTCGTTGCCACAAACTGCTCGATGTCCACAGTGGCCTTGGAGACAGAGGCCCCAGACAGCGGCGAGCTCTGGAGGAGGCTTTCGAAGCTGTCCAAGTCTTCTTGTAGCTGCTTCCACTCCTTGTCCACTTTCTCTGCTTTCTCCTTAACAGAGTGATCGTTCAACAGCTGGAGCCTGAGCACCTTGTCCACTTTTGAGGCGATGCTGTCTTTCGATATTTGCTGAAGGTGGCCATTCACCTGGATGTCCTAAAAACCGCATAAAAAACTTATGTTACAGTTGCACGCGGCACACGTCTCAAAAGATGGGAAAAATGATTTACGCCGAATAAGTTTCCTCGTGCAATGCAAAACAAAGTGATTACAACACCTTCAGTTACTTGTATTTATTTTTTTGGAAAAAATGTAAGCATTAAGTTGCAGTTCATTTTTCAAAACAAATGTATTTTTCTTTAAACTTGTAGTAAGTAATATGTGTTAGCTTCTCTAAAACAAACAGTAGCAATAGACGATAACATATAAGGTGATACAAAAGTCTGTAATGGTTTAACTTTGCGGAATACATTTAAAAATATATTTATCTTCTATTGCTACTGTTTGCTTTAGAGAAGCTAAAACACATTACTAAAAGCTATTTCTAATTATTTATTATATATTTAGAAAAAAAGTCAAGTATTAGTATTGTCGGTGCAATTCAAATCGTGTTTTTAACTTCCATTTCTTTACTTTTAAAAATCATAAACAAATACATTACACTATTAAGCAAACCATTGAAAATGAGTTTTTACGAACATTTAGCCAAAAATCGAGTTCATACCCAGATTTCTTGGAGGAGCACCACTCGCGTGTCATCATCCAAGTTGGCACCCTTCTCCTTGAACACGTTGATGAGGCCGTTCAGCCTGGAGTACGAGTCCGTGATGTACTCCTGCATGCCACCCAGCGTATCCTCACAATCCTAAACCCAACCAAAGTTGTCGTTATCACATGAGGAATGAAAACGAGACAAGTTTGAAAACGAAATAATCCCAAATTTAACATGCCTTCCAGGTGGTCGACAGGGAATGGATGTTCTTCGAACACCGCACCACGTCGTTCTCCACATACTGCCAGGTGTGCAGGAGCTTCTGTAGCGTTGCTGACAAATGCGGGCACTGTAGAACCCCTAGCATGCTGGACGCCTCCTGGATGGCGCTCTCGACGTGCGGCTTGTGCGCGGTCACCTCATTTTCGAGCACCTTCATGAGGGATAAAGTAGTTATGACGTCAGGTACGTGGCAAACGTTGCAAATGCAACATTAGAAACGTGATAAGAAGATGCACGTTTGAAAATACGTAGATTAAACTTAAAATTCGGAATAAAAAATACGCCAATGTCAAATTAGTTTTTTTTGCGTGTTGTTCATCAAAAGTTACCAATCGATCTTCTTGGTAAAAACCATAACAGAAAGATCCATACTACGTTTTTCCTCTCAAATCGGTCCTCTGCCCACACTATTGTTTCAAATACTTATTATAATTGCTAAATATATCTTTTCCTATTTGTCGTCTACTTGGGTCTGAGTTATATTTTATATGCCTCATTAAGAGGTCGCATAATCTTTTCTCCCAAATCTATTTAATTTATATATATATACATTTTTAAAGTTAACCTTTTAGCAGAACCTAGTGGACGACCAATTCAAGACTGGGAAAAAATAAATTAAGCAATTATAACAAATATACATATATTTTTTTTTGCACGGAGGGCAAACCTATTAGCCCAGCTTAAATACCGGAAATATAGTTCTGCAGCTGTTTTCAAATCCTCCAGCATGTTAAAAATTGCATTCAATTCGGAATTATTTACAATCAAATAAATTGGAGAATTTAAGAAAATTGTACAAAAAGTGACTGGATTTACAATTTATTCGAAAACAATTACGGCGGTATATCACCGTGCTCGGAGTAATATACTGACGCTCGCACCTCAAGTATCGAATTCGCGAATTCGGTCGATTTGATTGGTAACAACAAGATTTAGGGATGATAAGTTCGATTTCATTTCTAATCACCAGTAGTGTTTCTTCACTCAAAATTTATTGAAGTCTTCAGACAAGACAATAAATTCGTTCGAAAACCTTTCAAACCTCCAAATCCCTTTCGTGAGGTTGAACTCCTCCACATACCTGAACAGCGCTCAGGTGGTCCAGGACATCGGTAATCTGGAGGTTTTCGAAGCGCTTGACCCTGCTGGCGACGTCGGTCAGCCACTTGTCCTCCGAGCTGATCTTGCACTCCAGAGATTCCCAGGTGACGGCCAGGCCGTTGAGGATGTGGCCGTGCTGCGTGGCTTTGTCCAGGATCACAGCCGCCTGCGTCTTCAGCTGACGGTGCCACGCAGCGTGCTGATTACGCGTGTGCTGGTCCGTCACCTGCGCCATGGCGTCCAGCGATGCGTGGCACTGGTGCACGCTGGCGAAAAACTCCTGCCAAAATATCAGCTTTCAGTAAAACGCGGGGATAAGAAACTAGAAAATTAGAAATTTCGTGGGCTGGCCCAGCGCACCTTGTGGCGGGTGGACTCGTCCCTGATGGCCGCCAGGTCGATGAGCACGACCTGCGTCTGCAGCTTGACCTCGGCGATCTCCAGCAGGTGGCTGAAGTCGTCCAGCATCTTCTCGTACTGCTCCTGGAGGCTAACTGCTCTGGTGAGGGCATCCTTCTGCTTGGTGATCTTAATGGGAATTAAACAATATTGATAACTAAATGGGATGCATAAACCTAATAAAATCCTCCAATCCTTGATAAAGCTAGAAATGAGATATTTATGCTGTATTAAAATCAATCTTAATTAAGGATTCTAAATTCAATATTTTCATGGATGACTCTCCAAAGCATGACCACCATGCTTTAATTTAAACAAATAAAAAATTGCTTCCGATACTTATTATAACTGCTGGATGTATTTTCCCACGTACAGAATTGGGTGTCCACCAGGGTTATTTATGTAAAACGAAATAAACTTGAAAAAATTCGTTGTGCAACCTCCGGAAACAAGTGTTTCCCTGCAGTGCAGCCTCTGAAGGAAATTGCATAATGGGCTTTTTTCAAGTTCATTTTAATTTTTATGAATAAACAAGCTATTTTAAGATTATAAAAAATGTCTACACTGGGGAAAACAAATTTAGCAATTATAATAAGTATTTGAAGCAAAAAATAAAAATGCTATTTTTTTCATGGTGGGTATCCATTTTGATAAACATTAAATTTAACCACGGGAGTTTAAAAATTCAAGTTGTAATGTACTTCGATCTTTCCGACAGCTGGTCAAGAAGTCACAAACCACCCAGGAGTGATAATGGGAACACGATGGCGTTTATTCACTTCGAGTCAGGAACTCAATGCAGTATTTACATCACACCTCCGTGATTAAACAACAATTCCAGCAAACATTCACTCATCTAAAAGCATCAGGGCCAACTTGGCTCCTCGTAAACTACGGACGCCACACACGGGCTGCTCCTTCCCCAACGACAGACCAGACTAACTTCCAGTTTGTCTTCTAGCTCTTACATCACCTTGCATTCCATTTCTACCTTGAATGGAATACAAATATTCCATCTCGCACAACATTGAAATGCGGGTGACCTTCCCGCCTAAATTCCGGCGGTCCTAATCCCCCTTACATTCTTGACCTCTGGTCATTACAAAGTAAAGTTTGAAACAAGTATCCAGCTTAATCGCCCATTCATGAAGTTGGACTGAGCTTATATTTTGCGATAAATCCAATAAGGATTCTAAACTCAGCATAAGATCCAGAATCCTAAAGAATTCGGGGAATTCTTAACATAATTTAACTTGAACAAAATGCATGCATTGGTTCGCTCTAATTTGGACAACATTGTTGATAAATTGCCATCAGTTTAAGATTATGTAGATTTAACATTTGACTGTCAAAGAATCTGATCTTTCAGCTACTTTTCCTGAAACATACACAGATAAAGTAAGATTTCTGAACGAAATTTCAAAAACAACCGACACTGAAACGGGTTTTAACTCATATGCACAATATTATGAAACTTACTGGATGAACCAAGCCCACAATCCAGAATAGTCATTGTCGCTAAGATAACAGGCAAATATATCATAGTGTAGTAATTCATCGACCTCAATATTCCCTGATTTTCAGAAGATAAGTTTCTAAACCTGCGCAAAATCGTTGTAAAGCATTATGAAAAATGCCTTCGGAAATTTCGATGGGACTTCATACCATCCTCAAAATGTCATCTAAATCTCTACCACTCCTTAACGAATTAAGCAGAACTGCTGCAATTCTTCACAAATTCAACAGAATCGCAATCAACTTTCGCCAAATTCAATGACAACTGATGTCAACTTTTGCCGAATTCAGTGAGAACTGATGGCAACTTTTGCCGAATTTATGACAACTGGTGTCAACTTTTGCTACATGTACGTTCAGTGACAACTGAAGTCAACTTTATCGACCAAAAACTCTCAGACTTGCTGTGCACACTTGGAAAATGCCGAAAAAAAACTTCAGCAAAATCTCGGCACAATTTTTGTCGATTTCCGACAAATCCCGCAGTTGGTTTGGATCATGCAGCATAATTGTTGCAGAAGTTTGATAACTTGTGCGGAATCACTCCTGGACGGTGGAAGATCAAGCCGAACCACTGCCAGCTCTTGTCAAATTGAACAACTGCTAGGAAAACGAAAAACTAAGGTTGGGTTCCTAGAGTTTTTCACAAAATTTCCACAAATTCCACACTTCCCGTGCGGAAGTCCAGGGCCTCCTGGCAACCATCTCGCGTCCTGGACACGCTGGCGTCACATCCGCCGAGGCCTCACCGGTCCCCAAACCCCCGTTTGGTGACCGGTCCGAGCGGGATCGCCGACTCTTACCTCGGGTCGCCAGTCCCCGCCGATCAGCCTATCCTCGAGCATGACCACCTCGTAGTAAAACATTATTTCCAGGCCTTGTGGCGACGATCGCGGTCACAGCTGGCCATCCGCGTGGCGCATCTCGCACCTGCGCCACATCAGGCAGCAAACCCCGATCAATGGAACTAGGCGGTCGCTCAGCTCGACCAATCCCGGGATCGCCGACGACTGCCGCGGTAGTTCAAGTTGCAAAAATAGAGCACCCTCGCCTGCTGCCAAGTTCGAGGCGATGCCGATAAGCCAGGGACGTGAAACCAGGAGCCGCCCCTCCCAAATTTCGCCGAACTTGATGAGAGCAGCAGCCAGACCGGAAACGGAAACTGCACAAGTGGGCCGAAACTGGGTCGCCGAATTGGGATCGGAAGTAATTCTTAAATCATTATTGGGATAATTTCACGCTGCGTGATGAATTACAGCATTCTTTGGCAGGCTCTGGAGCTGTACAATAAACAGCTCTTTCCAAAATCCCAATATTATCCATAATGGCTTATTCGCAACTGGATTTCCTACAACAAAATGGCGTCCAAAGGCGAGATTTTGCGGGGATTCGATAGTTGTTTAAACGAAGTGCTATTTGCAAAATGAGGTTTCGGATATCGCGATGCAAATGTTTAGAAGTGCAGCTTGACTGGTAAACTTCAAAACGTTCGTTACTTTATCTTAGCAAACAAGTAAACACTACCCTTATCAGCGGATAACAAATCGATAACTGCAATATTTTCTTGGTAACAGGGTATTTTTACCAAGAATTTTAGGTGCAGAACTCCATGTAGATAATAGAATTAATAATAAATATAGATGGAAGCATTTTTTTTTCAGAAGTCTATATAAACCATTATTTGTTGTTGCTTTTGAAGTGATTTGAAAAGAGGGTTTCTATTTATTTGTTATTATTGTTATTGACTTATTTATTCTGAGAAAAAAATAAAGAATAGAAAATGTTATTTGGGAAATTTATGCCCTCACACCCTCCCAACTTGGATGTGCTTTTATTTATTTTCAAATTTAGATTATTATTATTGTTATTATTATTTATTTATTTTTGGGAAAACAATTTCTGCATAAGCTTATTTCTTGTTCAATTTTTCGAACCACGCTAATTACTTCATTTGAATTGTTTGACGAAATAAACCAGATTTGCTTTTACCAATTTTTATTCCGTCTTTTGGCAATTACCGCAACGCATTTGCCCAGTTAAAATAGGATCGCCTTTTTTGCGACTATTCCGCATATAAATGCAATGTCAGAAGCGGAAGTAGGAAGCTTATTAGAGGCTTTAGCTCAGAAGCTTGTTTCCAATGCGAATCGCTTCCTTACGTGTGCGTATGAGCAGATGGCTCACCTTATCCCAACAGCTATTTTAGGCTGAACATTTATTAAGGGAAGTAAAAAAGAACGGGGTCACCAGTTTGCTTTTTCAAACATCCAGTATCGGAATATTGCTGACAATCTGACCGAGAACCTTGGAACAGTTTCCAGGGGCTTCAAGAACAAGGAAATAAGAACCTTCCCTGAATCACATTGGAATCTCGTTAAATCCCTTACCATCCACTGCATCATCCTGGATATTGCGGGATACAATGAAATCCCACCAGAAGCCGCAGATTCAATGAATCATCGTCCTCTTTAATCTAAGGATCCTCTGAGTTTCTCTCTCGATCCACACCCAATGCGCATGGACTCATCACGTCCAGTTTTGGGCAAGAGGCCCCAAACCACACCTAGTCCTTTTGAATCGCCCTAAATCCCCACACGCCCAAGGCATCATGCAAATCCTTTCCAATCACATTTTTTTAAAATGATTTTTCGGCCAAGTCGTCAAGCACCTGCTGACCTACCCAACCCTGCTGCTGAAAACGCTGAGAATCTCAAGAATACCACGGAACACTCAAACCCTAAAGAATCTCTTTCCGCTGCTCGTAATCCATTTGCAGAGAACTCAACAGTGGAACCATTCTGATAAACCATGGGGGTGCCGAAAAAAGCCTGCTCAACTGGCCAACTACAAGAACTTTTCTGCGAAATTTTTAAGATTCACAATCCTATCCTGGGTTTTCTCGACCCATTTGCGTTTGTTTTCCCCACGCTGAACTCCCTTCCAACTCCATTAGTTGCCGAGCACTTTGCTGTGCCAAATTCCACGGGGCTTTGAAATCAGGATAACATAAACGATCTCACTGTGCGAGGGTTGTGCACGTGGCGTGAACGAGAGATTGTGCCGTTTTTGGCAGCAGTTTCGCAATTTGTTGTCACGGCACCACCTGGCACCCTACATATGCAAATTCCTTTTTACGTGCATATAAAAAGAAAATCGAGCCCCTGCTTATTAAATTATACGTTCCCTTACCGTTTGCTGCAGGTTCTTGAGCAGGCTCTGGATGTGCTTGATCTCAGCCAGGTGCAGGATGTGCGGAGCTGAGATCCCGACGAACGTGGTTTCGGTGACTTCCAGCATCTTGACGAAGCGCTCCTTGTAGGTGATCAGCTCGAATTCCAGAATCTGTGAGGCCGAAAAGCCGATTAGTATTTTGGAACGATTCAAAAAATGGCAGAAAAAAGTGAGAGAAGGGTTTGGATAAAACGAAGTAATATGCATTAACAATACATCTGATTAGGCTAGAAAACTGTTACTAACCTCAAGCTGCTGCAGTTGATCAGATACGTTATCACTGGACAGTGAAAGGGCGTCCATCTTGTCCTGAAGACTCACAACCTCTGATTCGACCGCTGTGACCTCCGCCTGATATGGCAAAAACGTATTGTTTACTGTCTAACAGTAAAAAAACTTAAAAGAAAATGAAGAGCTTGTGACCGAAATTACATACCTTGTACTCCTTCAGAGTGATGTCCAGCGCTACAGCCGCATTCTGCAGGTCCTCCACCTGTTCACTGACTAGCTGCAAGTTAGAGGTCAGTGGCTGCCAAACCGGCACCAGCAAGAGAAGTGACAATTCGTCTGATTTCGACTTCAGCTCAGTGACAAACTGGCGGAGTTTCGTGACTTCTTCTATCAGAACCTAGAAGAGGATTTTTGAGAAAAACGTTTATAGAAGAAAAAATATTTTTTGAATGATGCTGTTCCCGTTCGAATGTTTAGCAATGAGGCCTCTATTGAATTGAATCAAAATATGTTCGTTCACTCTACAACAGAGGTCTTCATCTAAGAGAATTTGAGGAAAATGTACAGTAGGTAGCAAAGCTTTGACAGCACAATTAAGCTGTTTGAAGTCATAAATGCCTAAGCTGATAAAATTCTAAATTTTGAGACTACGTTGATAATTTTGTTTGGTGATAAAAATATAAAAATATTTTAATCAACGACTGTCATAGATGCACTGTTTCAGAGTCATAAACGCGATTCCTGATTGACAAAAACGAAAGTGGATAAAGATCTCAAAGCATTATATTTGTAAGCATCGCAGGTGATATAGAAGGACGTTTACAGGAAAGTATCTGTAGGACTAAATCGTAATCTAAAAAGGTTACATAATAGTACGGAGTACTGGTCATCTAAATTTTTTTTAATTTCAATTTTTAAAATGTGTTAAGCAATAAACGAGGTTTTTTTCAATTTTAAAACAAAACGGAAAAAAAAAATTATTTTGGCAGGTTTAAAGCATTTCTGGAATGTTCTTAAAAATCTCAGTAAACCAGCTAATCGAACGCTTTATGCCTATGATCAAGGGTACGATTTTTGTGCGCATCCAATGGATTTTGAGTAGTATATTGCAGCTGGTTGCATGCTAATCAACCTTAATTTCATTGGTACAGGTGCTACCTTATCAGCACTTGAACACTACAGAGCAGTGCAATACCAACTTGCCTTGTATTCTTCGACCCGTGATTCCGTCACGGTGATGTGCTGGATTGTAGTGATTCGGGTCTCGATGGTTTCCACCCATTCAACGATCGTCTTCATGATGATGGTCAGGTGTTCGACAACCTCCTCCTGCCTGTCCGCAGCAGAGGCGGACAACATAGCAGCGCTGTGGTGTTCGAGGAGGCCCAGGTTGGGTTCTGAAAAGGTGACCCGGGACTGGCCCAGGCCTGAATCCAGTGTCGGCATGCGCTCCAGCGTCAGCGGGCATATCGGGAAATTCTGAAAGAATTGCACAAAGCAGTCCAGGGTTTGAAATTATAAACTTCCTCAAATGTGGCATTTAGCATCCGAATGCGTTGATGGGGTGGGAAGGAGGGGTTGTAATTTTCAGGATTTTCACGATTCACAGGTTGCAGTATAATTATCAATCAACAGGGTTTCTAATGCAACTAAGTACAGGTGCCAATGATTAGCGACATACCAAGTGCGATTGGTGGGGTTAGGGATCTGTCGATGCCACGAAAGCCACGGAGCATTCGTTCTTGGACCCGGAAATCCATGAAAATGCTGGGAATCTGAGAAATTTCCAGGGACCTGCTGACGCCAGCTTGCATTTTCTATGACCTCACTGGTCGTTTCAGTTAGCTACACTTGTCCAACGGAGAATTATGACCTTCAAATGGCATCACCTTTAACGCCGTGCTGGAATACCAAGTTGTTTGGAAACGCCCAATTCTCATTTTAACACAAAACCATAAAGGAAGTACACCCTGAAACCATAGTCGTTTAAGTGCAACTGCTATTTGCAGGCCCTTCCGGGAGGAAACCATGGCTAAATACTCGCATTTTCGAGAATTTCATGGCACAAGTTTTCCAATACATACCAGGGTTCGCCCACAACCTTTTTTAAGGGAAATTAATTTAAGGTGAATTTGAATGTACTAAAATGCCCAGTGAATCAGTCAAATAATTTCAAGTGCATAATATCATTATCACGATTTTTCCATGATTTCCATGACTTGAATTTAATTTCATGGCTGTTCTATGATTTTTCCATCACTAGACGCAGATGTAATACATGTTGAATTTCCCTGACTTTCCCCAAAATAATCACTATTTCCTGACTATACAATGTCTTCCCAATTTTCCTGACAATTCCAGGTTTTCCAGGTTTGACAAAATTGATAATTAAGAAACTGCAAGAAAAAGTGAATTAAAGGACAATTCCCTTTCGGGTGAATTTCATCGTACAGTGAAAGCTCGATAACTCGAAGTCGCAGGGGACCCCCAAAAATATTCGACTTATCCGAATTTCGAGTTATCG
>JAQIXS010004295.1:0-15531 GCA_034700785.1 Rossiulus vilnensis
ACGATATTTTTTATTTCAAACACAGTATGTCGAAAGAGTTTTTATTATTATTGTTGGCAGCTTATTATTTTCCAACCTTCTCAGATCACTGATCATCACCTAAGGATCAATACCAGCCAATGAATTTAGAAGACAACAGGGATTGCCAATACGTGCATTCGAATATGAACATTTGACTCCCCTACTGTCCAATTTTCATTCAAATTGTTCACTTCAATTCTTCTATTGTCCGAGAAGAAATTGCGCAAAAGGTTTCCATTTTTTTCCCATGCAAAAAGCGATGCCCGCTTATGTTGATATATTTAGAAGGCACAGACCAACTCAACAATTTCGATCATTGACCTACAAGAAAAAACATTTTGATTTCGGTCTGGTGGCAGGTATAGGTAGACACGTGCACAATAGGAAACATGCACATTCACCGAGCCCAAGGCGCTCCTTATAAGTTGCTATTTTAATTCTTTAAGTCTTCCTTGTATTCCTCCGACCTCCTCGACCAATTTCATCTTCACTTTCGCCAGCCACATGTTGCGCAGCATGGAGGAGTCGAGGGGTTAACTATAATCCAATCCATGCTGCTGGATGGCTGAGGACAAAAGACCCACTCAGTAATTTTAAGGAAGGGCCTAGTTTGTAAGGTTTTCAATAGAGGCATTCTTTTGACATCATTTCAAACGCATGTCCACTGAAAAGCTTGCATTCAGAATGAAACTGAAACTGCGGCGTGGTTAAACGTTCGTGCAACAATTGGTCACATTGGCGATTTTCAATTACCCTAATTTAAATAAAGCGATCTTAAGACAGATTTCGTCATGGCTTAATTGGTCAGCTTTCTATATCCGCATCAGCGAAGTTAACAACTGACATAATAAGAAATTGTTTTGTGGAACTGCTCATTATCAAATTAAAATCATCAGGAGTTGAACTACACTTGTGAGTCTTGTAACGTCCACAACCAATTAAAAATAACAAATGGTGGAATTCATTCCCAAGCAGGTTAATAGTAATATACTCGTTAGTGTGAAGTTAATTTTGTGGTACGAGTTAACGCCCCGTTTTACTAAATGACGGGCGATTATCAGCGAGACCGGATCATAAATACAGTGAGAGCAAAGATGGCGCCAAGCATGATTTTGTATTATACACTGTACGTGATAACACGCATGCTACACCTCCACCTCTAGGTAACTAATGTGCTCTATCACTTTCTGGTTTGCAATATATCACACGGTGGGTAAGGCGATTTCGCCCCAACAACGTTTTGGGAGGGAAATCCATTTATATTACCTAAAGGTTCCAGCACATGTGAGTGGCGTTAGTTTTCGGTAAATCAAGGCGTTGATTGATTTAATCAAAGCGATTAGCCTAAATTTCCAAGCGATATATGGGCCTGCGTTCGTTAAGCCAATTGAAAAGAGCACGACCTTCTGCTTTTCGAAAACCAGTTGGTACAACATTTGCACGCAGACTGTATTATAAATTATATAATCTGGATTATGGACTAGCAATGGGGGTGTATTCTGTTTTCAGGAATATTATGAAGGTCTGCTTGGCTATTTTTCTTTGAAAAACCTAGACAATGAAACATTGCTGAACAGATTTCACGCCATGGGACAGTATTGTCTTATCCTAACAGGCATATCCGTGTTTTCCATGAAAGTAAGCCATTCTTTTTGTTCCAAAAACGCTGAATGGCCAGTGTACACTACTGCTACATTAGGCATACACCGGCATTCCATCAAAGAGCATAAGCACCTTGGGCTCCTTCGCAAGTGGAACTAAGTTGCACAGGCGATATCAATTTCCAAGATCACAATCCCTATTTTTTACTCTAAATTCTTCTAGTCAGTATTTGGGACACTCAATATTTAACGTTTAGCTAAATTACATGCAAACGTTGCTCTGACAATCATTAGGCAGTTCGCCATTGACCTGAGTCGTTTCTTAACTCATGTTTTAATAGCTTAATCCAATTACAGTAAGTATTCGTATTATAATGTCCTTCACGGATTTTTCCCTGTCTCACGCTGCTGATAGAATTACGATACAGCAAAATTAGCTTGAATAAATAAGTTAAATTCCGACGCAAAAATGGCGGGCAGCGCTCCTATACTAATTGAATTACATTGTTGTCAAAGATAAAGCTAACATTAAATGCATTTGGCACCAAGGCAGTCCATATATGGAGAACGCATGACAGTTACGGTCGCTTATAGAGAGCGTGTAGTTACAGTATATAGAGCAACAATCTGAGAGTATAATGTCAAGGTGATATTGGGAAATGATATATGGCATTTCTATGGGACTATGGGTGCAACATTGTTCATAGCTACTGCCAGCCCACGTACTGCAATCGACATAGAGTTAAATTGGTGGTAAAAGGTACATTGTAGAATCCCCTAAATTAAAACGACCGATATATCGCCAGTACTGTGAAATAAACATTATTCCAATGCTTGGGCAGTATACCATATAATTTAATTGACATATAAAAAACTAAGCAAAATAATTTATTTCGGTGCATGCGTAATTCTAAGCATGTAAATTATGGCCAGCTATGGTAGTCAACTAGATATTAAATTATGACTTAACAGCAACACGATGCGCGCATGGAATAGACTTCCTGGAGGGAGTTGACCGTGCAGCAATTTGTTGTCAGACGGATGAATTTATTAGCGGCAATCTATTGTAAATCATATTTAGGTGTGTAGTTAAACCAAGCATACTTTCAGAAAATCTTTTAAAACGAGCAAAAAAAAAAAAAAAATACATGTAGGTCTAAGTCAAGAAAAATTAAAATACCGAAACCACTTTGGCAACGATGAATTATAAGTTTTAAAGAGTGCGTTCTCCAGTCCTTCGAGTATACATGGCATAGACAATGGGTTTCCAATGGCCGATCGTATGCAGATTTCATACTTCATAAGCAGCATTAATACATTTTAACAACCATTTCACATTTTACATAATGCATAAATTATCCTAGTCACGAAACTTGGGAAATCTAAATGAAAATCCAGAGCAGCAACAATGCAGGCGAAGGCGTGAATAGAAAGCGCTGCTGCCGTCGTGAGACTGGTTGATCAACAGACAGTGGCTGAAACGAGCACCTCAAGGGCTGACCAGGGTGGACCCATAATTTGCCGTAAAATGCAGAAATCGTGGCAAAATGTGCCGAAATATATCACGATTTTTGGAAAAACACCAACATTAGAGTTGCTGTCCTTAGAAAGGAGAAATTAAAGGATAATTGCTACGGGATTAGTGCTATTATGTATCCATGTTCCATGTATATCACCTGTGACTGAAATTTTCAGCATAATAAGCAGAACAGTAATTGCGACATTGAAAAGCCATGGTGTATTTTTATTCCTTATCCCAGTTCTTTAACTTAAAACGTTTTCACAATATCAAAAGCGCAGCTGCTAGAAAATCTTAATTTGGTTGCAAATCATAGTTTGCGAAAATGCTTTTGATGAATAACCCGGGGTGGACCAAGTTGCTTTGGCTTTAATGAGGACATATTGAAATACGCACACATTTGAAAATAATAAATTCACTGCTACACCAAATGCCCGTAAACGTGACGCCCACAAATCCGTTATGCTTGAATAAACATGACGTTATGCAATTAAATGATGCAATGCACACAGTTTACATGAAGAATACATGCAATATTTTAATTATAGTACACATGTTTGACCGAATTATAAGTTTTCGTAGACGACTCGCACATTATGACTCACATTTAGTATTTTAATTAGTTTTTGAAAAAAAAATTGTTTGTTACATTGAAATCATCAATACTAAAAAAAACTATAAGAGCATTTAAGCGATGATTAAGTGTGATAAGCGATATACCGCCAGCTAATTAATTATTAATTTCTCAAGTGGCATTATGCCAATGTCTCAAGTGATATTTTCCTAAATTATTGCCTTGACTTCGGTGTAATTAAATAATCTATCGAACAATTCAGCTATAACGGATGCAATTTCATTTCAAGGAAAATGGTACTAAACTCTATACTGCTAATTTTCTGATGCGCGC
Source organism: Rossiulus vilnensis (assembly GCA_034700785.1). NCBI lineage: Eukaryota > Metazoa > Arthropoda > Diplopoda > Julida > Julidae > Rossiulus > Rossiulus vilnensis. The sequence goes on from JAQIXS010004295.1 coordinate 4,049, forward strand.
ACCATCTCAAGATGAATTTTGGGGGGAAAATATACTAAGAGCATTAAGAGAAGCTATAAAAGTTTATTGACAAATCCAAAAACAGAAGCGTCAATCCTAAATAGACAAATTTTCATTCAAAATTAAGATCCAAATATGAGTTGCATGTTTTTCACGGATACACTATATTTCTTCAAAATTTATGTTATTTTTATCGTGCAGTTTATTGATTCCAGTTTTTCTTGTTACAAGAGTATGCTATACACACTACCTCACGCCTCATTATAATGTCTATTGTTGTTTGATGAAAAGTGGGGGCCACCATTAAAATAATGCAAGAAGTTATAATTTAACGAGTAATGACTTGCATATCACTTCGGTACAAATACACAATCAATCGCATTTTTAAAAAAAATATTCTACACTGATAAGAAAGTACAGCAGTTGCCTATTTGTTCTACTTTGCACGTTTTTCAGAAATTACATTAAAGAAACTACTTTCCGTATAAAAAATTACTTGCATGACCTTCCATTCCAGGAATTAAAAAGAACATCTCATAAAACATTGATGGAAAATTAACGCGCACTGAAATTGGACTCAAATGCTACTGCAATTGCAGTATTGTGAAACAGGACACTGTACACTGCCACTGGCATGCGTCAGACGGTTTCAATTGCATTATTCCAAATGTTACCTTCTAAGCAAATCCAGACAGCATAGGTAACGACACGGAGAAACTTGACAAAAACATTAACCACATATCTGACAAGGTTTGTTAAAGACAAGCTACCTATAAATTAGAATAATGACGGCAGTCTCTGTCGTAGTTATATCAACTACATGTACTTCATAAGCAATGTCTGCTTTCATATTAGCCGATATGGACCTGTATGGGAAAGGAATTTATCTAGCGATTTAATCTACACGAAGAATGTCGAGGTCGTTTATATTTTAGTCTTTTAAATTCACGAAGCTCTAGACAACTGGAGTGGGTGGGTGTACCTTCGAATGACTGCACAATCAAGCCCCCATGACTAAGATGCAGACGCATAGGAATTATAAATTTTAACTACTGCTACAAAATTAGATTTGGATTGAATTTCGCGTGTTTTCGCTGCAAAGGCTCATTGTAAAATTAAATTGTGTGTGTATTTCATTGGAGCGCATACCATTACACAAAATAATGCTCAAATATATGAAAAATCAAAAGAAAACAATTCTTAAGACTTGAAACAATTGCACGTCCTGTAAGGGTTCATAAACATAGCAAGACGGTGCTATGTTTGTATATGTTGTCGACATTTGTACAGAAAAAATGTTTTATATTTTGACTCATCTCACCCGTGTTCTCTTTTCGATTAACTTTCCAATATAGCATTCAAAGAGGCAGACCCTTGTACTTTTTTGAATTTATAAGTACACATTTAGGCCTAACTGAATATGCACTGTAGGCCTATTTGTCCACTGGAATTTCATGTCCAGACAGTAAAAATCACGGACATGAGCTCATAAAGTAAAACAACCAGGCTGATTGTATTCTAAATTCAGGAAACACTTTCAAAAGTGTGTGTGTCCTTGTCCTTGAAGTTAAACAGTTAGCTTTCTGTTATTAAATCACCGAGAGGCCTGCGGTACTGCGTACTGGTGGCACCCAAAACTATCGCCTAACCGTAAATGCAAATTGCTAAGTATCTCAAATAACCTTCTTTTGCCCCTTTTTTCCTTGGCAGCGAGATCGCCGAAGACATCAGGTGACTCGGGCAGTCCAGACCCAATATTCGGGAGTTTTACCAGCTTTTGGAAATTCAGCTTAAGCTTCCATTTTGCCACCTCAAAGACTGCATTTTCAGGGAGTAAAATCGGCATGATTAATGCATTTCAAACCTGAAACAGCCACGGGTTAATTAAGCGTGCAGGGGAAAGTTGTTTGCAGCATACGAAATCGGCTGTTTTTTTTCTGCTGATAATACTTGTCAAAAATGACAAAAACTAGGTCAAGGTAAATATTTTATACCAGTTGAAACGGATGAACGGAAGGTGTGTAAACTATTTTTAATACAGGGTGCGACCGAAATCACATTGGCATCAAAGGGACACATTCTCATGTACGAACGGTGTAAAACAACTATAATATCTGAAACGAAATTGTTTTTCAGAAAAAAAACCTAAACTCGTAATAGCAGTACGATTTTCATCTTCAAACATGCAATACAGTTAACGCTGCCAATTTTTTTCTTAAAGTCATGAACATTTCCATGCATACTAGCCTAAGAAGTTTCAAAGGACTTTTGAAAACGTATTTGATAAGGCTGCTTGACCACAGAACATTTTATGATATTAGGGGTGAGCGTGGATCTATTTGTGCACTTTCATGTGTCATAAACATACTGTACATATACATGAACGTTTGTTGTATTATGTGAATTTACAAGACCATGCAAAAATAATTTTAAAAAAAACATGTGGGAGTAATAACAAATGGAAGATAAGATATTAAGGCATCAACATTTTTATTAACAACAATTATTTAAAATGTTTAGCGTGCAGAGCAATTTGCGGGGATATTTAACGTTTAGCCGTATTCTCAAAATGGAGCAATTATGAAACATTATCCCGTAGAATTGCGAATTTCCTCAATAAATATATCAGTTCATTCACTTTCAAACATCGTGAACGATGAAAGGAAGAAAAAGAAACGAGATAATAGTCGTCTCATACAACATTCGACGTAATGATTCATTGTCTAGAAAATTTCAATAGAACATTTTTTTCCCGAAATTCATCAAGAGCCGTATAAGTACATGTATAATGCAACCCTTTTTTACGCGTGCAATGAAGATGCTGCATTTCCTCCAAGATTTCTATGCCCGCAATTTTATACCCGTTGTTAACCCGTTCGAAAGTGTGAAGACGATTGGAAAGGGCAAGCTGAAGGAAGTCTCCATAATCGTGCGATGAACTAGACTCGCCATTGTTATTCCTTGAAAAATGATGAAGCACCTTCTTCGTTTGACCCGATTTTCAACGAGTACCGGGAATAAACGACTATCAAAAAAGCCAACCTTTGCATTACAAACCAAAAGTGGAAAGGTTGCATGCACGTTCAACGTTTTTGGCCAAAAACGTATTCCTCATGTTAGGAGAAATTTGCGTTACGATGCACAATTTCAAATCTGGCATGGATGATGGTGGCAACTGGCAAACCTTTTGCCTCAGGTCTGCAATAATGCAGAAACGCATGTCATTTTATGAATTAAAATAGCTAAGATTCCGGCAACTAGTCAGAAATTAACCTCAAGAACGCAGCGAGCTGTACGTGTACGTTATAATAGCGCATGTGATAAATGATCATATGAAAGCGTGGAATGTGCAAATCCAAAAGCAGAAAAATGTTACTATTTCAACTTAACTCGGTAACAAACAGCATAAAAATGTCATGTTTTTTATTGGACTGATATGATGATATCTTTGTCTAGCATCAAAACAGTCAAGTCATCCTTAACTCGATGGAAGTCCATTCCAATGTCTTGCTGTGTACTAAAACAAAGCACTTGCATCCGAAAGAGCTCTAATTATTACATTTTAATGTTTTTTTTTGTGACCGGTAATTTTTGTGATAAGGTTATTCTAAAACAAATAATCATATACAGAAGAAAATGTACTGACAATGCATTATAAAATGCATTCAAATTAAGACATTTAAAGTGCATTGCAAAAAGCATTTGAAAATGCATAACTGAATGCATTTCAATGAAATGAAAGTCTAAATCTGCACATGCATTTTGAAATGAAATATTGTCTTAATCAACATGCATGCACAAGTACATGCATTTTCAATGCATTTGTTTTTTTCCGTATAGGATTCTTGAAGGCGATCCCGAATAGTTCACGGATAGGGCAATTTCTACAGGGAATCCTCATTAAAGGCCCTTTTCCTTGTGAAATTAAAGTTGCCAAGTTCTGTACCAATTTGTACGAAGGATATACAAAAGGCGGTGTGCTGATACACATGTACATACATGTATATGTGCCAAGCTGTGCAAAATAATTGTTCCCGTCAGATACAGTAAAATAGTCTACAAAAAATATCTGCCATTTGATATTTGTCCCAGTAGCATATCATACTGTTCTAGAACGTTCAATGCTACATTCCCTCAATAAAGAAATTCGATGACAATTTTCAAATAAAAAATACAGTGTACAAGTATACGGTATAATAATAACACAAGCAGAATCGCCTTTTATGCAAAGCGTTAATCTGGATGTGTCACGATTAAAAAGTGTTCAAATGAGGCGCTCTTGTTACTTGAAGACAAAAACCGGTATGGACAAATGTGGGCGATCATTTTGGGATTTACCAGTATTCACTTTGTATGCCGTTTGACGAGACGCTCCCATGTTTGAATCTCCTTGAATAATCGCAAACACCTCCAGAAGACAGTGCAGTGAATCAGATTTCCATCGCAGGATTGCATTTAAACTCAAAATTTAAACAGTGGAAAATACTTGGGACTTGTCAATTCTAAAATTGGCCATAATAAGCGCCAAGTTATGAATCGATTTATTCTTTTTTAATGCAAACGTATTGTACAGTAAATATGGCTAATGGCCGCCTTTTCAGACTGCTTATATCTTTAAACGCTTGATTTATACTGAAAGAATAATTTAAGAAATGAGGCAAAATTGGCCATGCTTAAGGAGAAATGATTGGACTTATAATGGCGGTCACTTTATTTAACAACACTAGTTTTATGTACCTGTCGTGGAAGAATATAGTATTGCAAAACGTTCTTATTATTACGTACTGTATACCTGTTCAATTGAGTGGAGAACGCCAGCGTTTTAAAACAGCCAGCTGTTATTTATGATCGTTGTCATTATGCCTTGTTATTTACGCTTGTGTAATGAGTCATTTCTCTAGTTGCATTATTAAATTAATTAGACATCGACAAATTATGTGGACACATTATGCCAAATTTGGTTGTTAGACAAACTTGGGAACTGCTAGAATATAAACGCTCATTTAATATAACGACTAAACATTGACTCATACGCGATAAACATATGAATATATTGGCCAGGGTCCGAGTCGTGCAGCCTGCATCATATGCAAACAACCTTGTGCATTCCATGTAGTTATCTGTTCAATGAAATTAGTCATCTGTATGATTGAGGAAAATAGTATTGGTATTTTCTATAATCGTTTTAATAAGTATGGTAACATTTATTAAGATATATCTTCAATTAACAAAAGTAATTGATCATATGACCCTAAGGCACAAATCGATTGCGTAGCAGTAATACCACGTATTAGTGTTTTGAAGCAAAATTAAGTTATTAAAATATTCTATTAAGGGATTACACTGCTTGTTTTAGTGCAATAACACATTCTTGTATGCATAGCATCTAAACCAACAGAAACTGTTATTTCAATATTTTTGAAATCACGTGCATGTTTCATCATAAAAAATTATATAAAATGTAAATACCATATATCATAAACGATATTAATAAGTTAATTTGTAATGTTTTCTTCATTTAATGTTGCCTTTACTCAGGCACAGATTTAAGTCTAAAAGCATGGGTCAGAGTGTTATCTGCCTGCCTTCGAAATAGTATACATGTACATGTAAATTAAACATTGTTTTTTCGCTCCATTGAAAAGATTTTAGTGGATATAAAGCTTTATGTTAGCACAATAACAGTTCGTAGTTTAAAAAAGTGTAATATACGAGTGTATACACATCAATATACATCGTAACCGAGTCGACATGGTGTACCGTAAAACAATGCCTGTTTTAAGATTGTTTTCCAGTTAAATCCAGATTCATTCTTAACTTTTTAGAGAACAAAAGAAGTAATGTATTAAACTATTTAGCAGTGATGAATTTTTGAGTTAGTAGAATCTAGTTTTGTTAATAATCAGACAAAACTTTGAAATTAGAAAAATCATACGAAAATTTTACAAAATTCAATTCTGCGCAAAACATCATCACAAAAACGCTTTATTATTTAAAAACTGTCCATGCATTAATGTTACGCCTACCTTTACAATGCCACTGTAATCCCTCTATTTAAGAAAGAGTTATTAGAGATATTGTGTTTGCCTAACGTTTAGCTTCAGTGAATTTCCTACTTGTATCGAGCATTCTGCTCAATTTCCGGTTGTCATTTTTGCTGATAGGTCACCGATATGCGCAGTGTATGAACAAATATTTAAAACAGACAGAATCTAGACAAAAATTAATTGCTATATCTTCTTAGTGCCTTTGTCCCTGGTAATAAAGCCGAGCTCTCATAGTTTTATCCCTTATGCTGAAGTGATGAATGGCAAAAAGCAAAAATAGAATTGTTTCTATAAATGGTGAATCAATTTAAGGGTGAGAAAGGAACAGGAAAGCGAATGACAAAAAATAGATTACATAATAAATAAAGATCTGAAAGGCATTTTCAAATAGCACGCATGTTAAAGCAGGAAACATTCTCTCGGCATAATGCGTGCTCCTCGAGTATCTAAATCGAGTTTTAATTTATCCAGTTATTTATCTTCCTATTTCAACATGCAGTACAAGCCATTTATTCTACTCCTTCTTAACCTGACCACACGATTCACTATTGTTGCGGGGGTGGAAAATATTCAATTTACAAACAACGATGCCCACACATGATGTTATGAATGTCCAAATGACGAGTGTCGTTGGATTAAAACATTGAGGCTCTCAGGCAAGGCAACGTGAATGTGCTCTAAACAAGGGAGGGGTATAACAACCCTCCAAAATTCCTAACCACAACATCCACTTCAACTTTTTGAAAATGCATTGTTGCCATTCAATGATGAATGTAAACTTCGAATAAAGCTGTTCAGGAATGATGAATTTATCCAATGTTCAGAATGCTTTAAAAATATGCAATATGGGAGTCGAGGCAAATCATTATTAGTTGCAACTATAAAAAGAATGCTGAGATCATTCTTCTCCTTGCTCTCCTCCTTAGCCTCCTGAAAAAATCGATGTAAGAAAACAAGATCGGAATTTTTTTAGGACAATCTACAATGTATCGCGAATAAATAACTTAGACAGAGGTTGGTAAAAACCATTCACTAATAAGGTTCGTTAAAGCATTATTAAAACTTTTGCAAAATTGCTCAAAATTTCTGATGCGATGAGAAAACCGAGAACAATCACTCATGAATAAAGAGTAATGGAAAGAAAGAGGAGGTTAACTACAACTGAATCAAGAATTCTGTAAACTGAATTTGCAGTTTTATCAATAATAAACTCCCTGATTCTAATGATTTTGGCATTTATGTATGATAATAATCATAATACTGGTAATAAGCGTGTAATAATATAACACACAGTGTAAATACAGTAATAATATATAACTTATAATATAACAATACATGCCTGGTTAATATTTTTATTTCATTCTCTCCTTCCATACCATTTAACAATTCTTTTACTGGTAGTATAGGTACGGAGTTCAATAGAAATTTGATATTCATGAACACATCCCAGAATGTGCAGAGAAATTTAAAACGCCCTGTTCTCCAGCTACGATTTACTGGATATCATCAATAAAAGCTCGATTCTATTACGCACTGACCAATCGATTCAAATGACAAACTCCTTTTATTGCGTGTAAGTGCTACCCACTCATTACGAAGGCACATTGTTCGTAATTCGCCGTCCACCTAATAAAGAATCATTGATCAGATCCGCAGGTCAGAGCCACGGTAATGGCTAGTGTGACCAACATCCTACAAGAGCAGGACACAATCTAGACGCGAGATAAGCGGCTCGTTATCGCATTCATCGCTTTTTATCTGGCAGTATTTCAATTTAAGGAGTTTGCGAATGCCTTTTGCATTCGGATCAGAGCTGTGTTGGGCGAGGAGCATCAAACACGCTACCAAAGCAAACACCCACGAATTTCCATCTCCTTTGGGGAGCACGACTGCGTTTGTCTGAGCCTTTTAATCCGTCTTTACTTTTTCGGTTAGGCCTGTCACAGACTTCAGAGTCCGGAAAAATTCAGTTCAGGTAATTAAAAGGCATTCTATTTGCAAAAATTAAAAAAGCACGCCCTTCTGGAGAGAAGGTGGCCTAGCAGCTGACTTGTGAGTCTTTCCAGTATTGCCATGCCCTCCTTAATTCCAGGCTGGTTCGAGTTTCAAAATGGGTTTTTGAAGAAAAAAAAGAAAACCCAGTCCCGTTTATGCCGCGCATTTAAGCAGGCGAAATGAGAAATATTCAAATTGGCAATGTTAATTAAAAGGAAACGTAGAACTTTTGAAAGTAGAACGACAGCAATCATGTTTAACATTATTTTTGGCAAATTAAAAGGCGTTCATATCTATTGGTTTAAGCGCGGCCAGAGGAACACCCCTCCTATACAATACGGTAAGTTTGTCCCTGCCCCAAAAGCAACGTGTCAGTGAACCTAGCTGGCTGATGTATAGTTAAGTAACGCTCCAATTTAAATTCACAAAAACCGAATGTGAACATTAATCAAGCGTGAAAGAAACAAATACTAGTTAGCGCCGATATAGTTCAAAGCAATAAAATCGTAGGTGGGAGTGCTCTTTTGTTTTAAGATGTCACATTACATATTGCGAAACGCTGCCTAAAACTACTGGAAATTTAAAATCGGTAAAAGAACGTTTCGGAATATTAACGTTGAGTTAATATTCCGATAAAGTCGATAAAGTTCAACGTTAATATTCCGAAACGTTGACACTAATTCGAAGATAAACTAAAATTCTGGATTTTTTGAAATGAAGAAATAAAAATTCTATAAAGGAAACTGTAAACAAGCAAACAAATTTCTTTACTTCAGAGAAAAGCATTTCATCGTAAGAAAACTGTAGAATGGATACTAATAAATTTGGAGAAAACGCCAAGATCGCTTACTCATTGCTTCAATTATTGATATGAATTGGAGCATTTGCATGCTCTCTCTAGGCAAAACAATATAAAGTAATTAGAAACTAAAAAACAGCAATAAAATTTCTTCTAGAAAGTGTAGATTTTCACTAATGTGAAAAATTGTCCCAGACGGTAAAGAAATCTGTGAGGGTAAAATTCTTGGAATGTTGATAGTCATACTTTTCATTCATAAAAATAACTGCGGGTTTCCCTAAATTTCACAAAAGTGTAAATTAGAGCATTCTTCAGGATTCATTACGATGAACAACATCGATTCGGAAAAAACCAACAAGTCTTTTCAGTGTTCCATTAATGGAGAAATGCGGTTGCAAACAATTATTTTCCACAAATACAAAACTTGATAAACCATTGTTGTATGGAAAAAACGTCGTGCGTTATAGGCAAGGCCTAACAAGTTTATTCTCCTACCTTTACCATATCTATCCCCATCAAAAAATCATAAAATAATGAGTTTGCTTTATGAACTCACGAAAAAGTGAAACCATTTTCCGTTCCTCCTTGCTCTACTTATTTTAATCAGCGTTAAATTATGTAAACCTAAGAAATGCGGCAGACAAGTCAGGGAATGCCTAACATGCAGATAGTTTCTGTGAGAAGAATTCCGAAATTACAGGTTTTTTATTTTTCCAATTTACAGCAGCATAAATAATGTCGATTTTAATGGCTTGTTTTGAATTTGGAAAGATCTGAGAATTCCTTTAAGAAGTACAAGAAAAACCTTCACGTTCGAAGCGCAGAGTCATTTTGCAAAACTATCGTATTTATATAGGTTTTCATGTTAATGAACATCACAAATGAATACCAGGTATTTCGACTGGGAATTCCCCCAAACGGTTCCTACAAATTTGTTTAATTGTGGCCCTACGCTGTACATGTATATCAGGTCATTTTTATTGACAAGTATTTAGAAATTTAAGTTGCAAAACAAGGCGTCAAAGGATTTTTAAACAAAGCAAAATTGAAAATCTCTTCTGACATCCCTTCAGATTGTAAATACCAGGATTTGAAAGAATGTCGAAAATGTATATAATTTATATTGCCATACATTTAATGGGGGAGTTGAGTGCTTCTTAATCTGGTTCCATTTCAATAAAAAAGAGAATGACTGAAGTTCACATTAAATTTAGATGCTTGAATATCGGCTTGCCTTTCTCTCAACAATCCAGTTGAATTTTGCAACGGGTCACTCACACCTAAAAGTCAAGACTTATACGTGAGCTTAATGGCTATAATTAAAAAATCGGGTATTTCTCCAAATTGAACGTAATTTACGTTGGTTGAGCATTTTCAAATGGAACATGGGATGAAAAATGACGCTATCTATAAGCGGCAATAAAAGCGTCGTGTAGGTGATGATCGTAATCACATACATGTACATGTAAGTGGACAGTGTCCGGTTAGTGTGGGGTTAAAATTCGTATATACATGTCCATGAAGATCATATCTAAAATCCGGGTTCAATTGTCTTCCAACATTGTACAAGTACATTGCCAGATTCTTGATATATTTTTATTTAAAATAATATTTTAAACTAACACTGTTACCGTTTCAGGCTGAAATCATGCCAGTGGAGCTCGCCAAGGTTATGTCAATACCTTTGTAGGAATATTTGAGGAATGACAACACGCACAAGAGAATTGCTTGCAAATTTTACAAATCGGTTTGATCTCAGCCAATTTATTAATTTTTCATTGAAATGGAAATGGCAAATTCATCCCCCACTGATCCGACTAACCTTAAATTTAGAAGAAAAAAAGTTTCGAATTGAAACTGAAATAGGGGAAAAACGTCTCCTCGTTCTGGCCTACGTGAATTCCTATGATATCATTTAAAATCCGGGTCATGTCGCAGTACGCTTGTAGTTTCGCACCTTAAATTCGGCTACTGTTCCAAAATCTATCAACAATTGAATACAATAGTCAGCTCTTATCAAAATATTTTCTTCAACGTTCAGCAATACATGCATCTGTGAACGGGAATTGACTGAGTAATTTTTATTTTTATTTTCGCTTTTAATGTGCGTGCTATTAGCGTGAAAGCAGACTGTAATGAGTCTGTAACTACATGTACTAAATTGTTGACAATTGGTTGCACCAAATGCAGGGCAGGATTACTCGCACATGACAGCCATACATGTTTAATGGCGAATCTGTTGGTTTGGGGGTCAAACCAAATTTATAAATCAAACCATTGACGCAACAGGCATTGATTTATAAAATACTTACTGCTAAATATCAGATACATGGAATTAAATTAGATACAGATCACTATACGTGTGTATTTATGCACATAAGTACAAATGGACCGAATTGGGCCCTTACCTTGGTATGAAAAACAATTGGACATTTTCAATCAATTTAGGTATACAGTTCTTTTCCCTCAAAGGATACGTATGCCTACTTCCCTCCCGGGAGTCTCGGGACCCAAAGTCCATTCCTATTTTTTTAAAGGTTAATCCACCCATATGCAAAAAAAATATATTTTGAAATACATTTTATGAAATACATTTCTAAATGCATTTAAAAATACATTCAAATTGGCACAAAAAATGCATT
>JAQIXS010004296.1:0-15530 GCA_034700785.1 Rossiulus vilnensis
AATTTCAAGGACACATCACTGCAGTGACCGTTAGACACCCTGAAGAAGCCAACTGTCAGAAAGACTTCAAAGATGGCTGGGCTCTATACCACAAAACTATAGATTTATTTATGAACAAGTTACATGTGTATGGACATGTAGTATCGTGTTCCACCAACGATGAAGGACTACTTTTACATTATCATCAATTTCTTTCACGTAAAGTAGAGTAGTATAATAAATATACAAGTAGAGTATTCAAAGTTGATGCGTGGTTTGTACTCCCTAGACATTGCTGGTGCATGCTCCTCCTCACTGGACCACATTTTTGTTTCAAAGCTATGTAATACATATATACTAACTTGTACTTAATTTACCGAGTATTACTCTGTCCCACTGTAGGAAATTCACTTAGGCAGTTGGTATCACGAATAACTTGTAACATATGGATAATTGTATCATTATTATTATTATTTAAACTAGTAGGCCTACTGACAATAAGCTCAATGAAGTACATAGTACATTCCATATACTTCCAATTAACTTCATAGTGTAGGATTTTTGTTTACAAATGGAACGCAACTTGTACCTATCACTCCCTACACCCATCCAAGTGCATAACGTTTGTGGAATAGGGCCCTGCAGGCACGTGCATTTCCATCCCCCTTGAGGTTTCTCGCACACCCTGTACTTCGTCGCCAGAGTGCGCTCCGTTAGCGCTCTCGCCGATCGGTTTTTCCATTGATCTTGGCAAACCTTTCGCCTTCCTCAATCCGCTCTCAGCTTGCATTCGGCGCCGTGAATAGAAGGTGGAGGCAGCGTTCAGGGGCAAGAGAGAAAGCTCGTACCGCCCCCCACGCACACCTCCATTTCCATCTTCGGCGTGCTCACGTAGCGATCCGTCGCGGATAATCCGCCTCCTGCACCTAATCCCACTCGCGACGTCTCGGATTTTCCACGCGTGTGTGGTGCCAGTTCCTCCCGAGAGTCCTAAGCGGACCCCCGCATGGACGCTCGACCGCCTTCCCGGATACTCTGCGAACGGATCGCGTGCCATGAGCCCAGCTCTCACCTGACCCCGCCCTGGGCTCCCCGCTCTTGTGTTCCGTGCGACCGTCGGACCTGGCGCTGTCCTCCTGCTGCTGCAGTTGCTGCTGCTGGATTAATGAACACCTGATGTCCATGGCGGGCCAGCTGGGCCGGGACACCCTGCCCAGGACCCTGAGCACCAGCGTGCTGAGGATTAAGCACAGGAGCACGTTCTGGGACAACTTCGCCAACAAGTAAGTGCGACAGTAACTCTTGAGCGGCCTCTGGAGCGGACGGTTGAATGAGTTGGTCGTGGTCTCCGCGTTATTTGAGTTCAATTCGCATCTGAAATTCCTAAACCTTGCTGACTATACTAGTTACGATATATGTGATATCCATTGGTATCGCTTCTACTCTTTATTTCTTTTGCTGGAATGACGTTTTTGTTATTTTTATTGGTGGTGTTGCGAAGGTCACTGGAGACTCAAGAGATGCCCTCAAAAACCATCGCCTGGTGGCCTTCAGGTTTATTGGCATGCGAATTCAGGAATATCGCAAATACAAAAAGCGAAGTTAAAAATAGCGGTTCACTATTGGCACATTGTCTATTTTTGGGCCTCGGTTTGCGGGGTACAGAATTGTCAATAAATCCATAGCGAAAAAATCAATTCGGAAAAGAAGAAAAAAATGGCGACTCGGGCAGCCCGGAAACAAGGAAAGCTTGTAGCGTCCACGAGGATTTTAATTCAGTTATTTTTAAGCAGACCTTACACTACATTAGCAGCTATCATTACTCCATCATTATTTGACAACCGTACACGATGAAGTTAAATTCTAATCATTACTGGCAAACATGATCAGTTTACCTTACACGATCAAAAATGTGATTCTGGCAATGACATTATTAATTATCGTGATAGGTAAACTGACATGGAATGTTTTCCAGTAATGATGTGAACTTAACATGGCTATGTAATGCAAAATTAATGATTGTTGGTAATGTCATTAGTAATGCTAGGTTGTAGTAATCCTGTCTGCTATATTATATAACATGATCGGAAGGAGCGTAAAGTAATAAGGTCATGCATGTATGTATGGCTGAAATTTTTTTAGGTAATCTTAAACGATCATGACGTCACTAAAAATCATTACTACTTCATTGCTTGGCTGCTGTGCACGATCTTGCTAAATTCTCTTCATTGCTAGCATTCATTCCATTTCAGTTTACGTCACACTATCATTAGCTGCATTAGCGGTGTCATTCTCAGAACTTGTCAGAATGTAATATCATTAGTAATGAGCGTGTAAGGTCGGCTTAAGATAAACTGTACGTGAGGTGTTGCGGTGAGCTAGATGACCCTTGGGGCCGAAGCGTTACGCGAATCAGCGCAAAACAATGTCGTTATTACTTTACTTAAGTGGCATGCGTGTTTGAAATCAACTCTGGCCTCGATATGTGCTTTATTGAATTCGGTTGTGAAAGTAATAAGCGCAAGAATGTGTGATGACAGCTTCAAAACGCCATATCATCCACATTTTCACGTTCATGCTAGATGCTGTGCGGTGCACCGTCCTCTCAGGAATACCAGACTTTTTCCAGACATTGGGTTCAAAATCAAATGGTTTAGACTGATCATGAACTAAGACGCAAGGGATCTTTTGAAATTACGACGATAAAAAAGCGGTAGAACTTGTTATTACAATACACTTGTGGAACTTTTAGCTCATCCGTATCCCTATTATCGGTCCAATTTGTTGCATGCCAATTGACGTTGAAATTCTCTTTCAAAGGATGCGAGAAATTTAATTTAGAAATGATGTTGGTGATCACCCAGGTGGGGCTATAAAAACCTGACATTATTGTACTGAATTGAATTGAAGGTGATGTAGGTGCTTTCCAGAAAGTTGACATGGTGTAGGTGATGCTTAAAATTATACATTGCCATCTTTCCCAAAACATATTCTACACACCTGTCTAGATGTTATAGCAAACACAATCTAATATTAGTGTTTGTAATTTATCCATTTAATATGCTGGAATAAAACTGATTTTCAGTATAGTAGCCTGAGTATAGATCCACTATGTGACGTTAGGAGGGTGGGTGAGGTGCAAATTAGGCCTGCTCCCAGGGACGTGGTGCTCTTGCAGAAATTCTATAAGAACAAAGATGCAATAACCATTGTACTTTCTCTAATGTACAATGCATTTATTCCGTTTTATTAGAATAAATTAGGCCTGATGAAGCCCTGAGTAACAGGGTGAAACGTTGCATCTAAATAAAAATTGGCTGTGAAAACTAATTTATTAAAGTTCGAGTCACCCCAGCCATTAAAGACAGGAATAAATAAAGCACATGTATTGTAACTTGATACAAGCGGTCGGAAACATGGCATATGGCGCAATCTCACTTTATGTATGGTAGACGTAGAACAACATATCATTAAGATGGTCCATCTTCTCGTATTTACGCCATGTGCCTCCACCTTACTGATAGTTTACCTTGCGTTTAACGTAATATATTGACAGATCATTTAAGCAGATGACATAACGCAGAACACGAACACGATACCTGTCAAGGCATCCGTGACTTAAGTGGTAACTAAATTGGGTCCATTACTATGGACTCAATTGCAACTATTACACTCAGTATTTACGATCAGCGTGCTAAACTTGAAATTGAAGCGTTTCAGCTGATCGGGCAAAAAGTAGCCGTGCTGATTTTTTCGTGATTCCATCTGATAAACCGTGATCGTTCGGTTGTACCCATCACCAGTCGAAAGATTTCCTAGCCGCCGAACATTTGTCAGTTTGTAAACAGATTTTCCTGTCGTCAAAGTCAACCCAGCTTGTTTCGCAAATCTATCAAAATATCGCTGCGTGTGAGCCGTTTCTGTGTCATCAGATAGCAGTTAATCATTGACGTCACAGGCTTTGGTTCCAGAAAATCCATCAGATAACTGCAAGGAGGGGTGTGGTCGTTTTGTTTGTAAACACCACGTTCGTGACTAGCGCAGGTCGATTGAGAACGCTGCCAGTTATGAAGGTCTTTAACTTAGGTTTTATGACACTATATTTTTGAAATCCTGTATGGCAATTTTGCACTTTAAAGCATTCTAATGGCTACAAAGATTTGGATGGCTGCTTTTACAATTCATAGTAGATTTTGCATCTCCAATTTAGAGTAAAAATTATATGTTTACCTGTTTTGTCGAATTGCAATTTTCCGTCTCATTTGCTGGACGCAAAAGGATGCCCACCACGCAATAAATTACTCCCACATTTTTGCTTCAAGTACAATAACAACTACTTCTTATAATCGCTACGTTTATTTTCATCTGTATAAAATTGGTTGTCCATTAGGGTCTGCGTTATTTATTTTACAACGAATTTGAAAATGTCTGGTTTGAAGAAACAGTTGAACCACTTAAAGGAAGTACTGGAGTACATTGTGAGAGATAATAAACTTGAAGCAAATATCTTTCTGAATTGTTCCTGCGACCAAGAAATAAAGTGTGAACATTGCGACGAAAGACAAATACAAAAACAACTGGGGCACATTATTGCCGTTTGGTTTTCGCCTGTTTTAAAGCGGCCAATCCAATACCCTGTTTATTTTCTTGACAACGCAGTTTTTTTCCCAAAAAATATTTTCAACGAAAACATGGATGCCACTTTCGCTTTGACGCGTCGCACGCTTTCGCAAAAAGCCCAGAAATGATTTCAATATTTTAGACAGCGCGTCGACACCGGAGAATTGGGAATACCTCTCGAAATTGGTTGGTAAAAAATGGACAACTCTTGAACACCTCAAGCTCGAACTCGTAAGGGCCCCTCGTACGGACACGAGGTGAATTGGATTTTATTCGCCCTTGATTGCCCTCTCCATTATCACGTGTGAAATTGAAAAAAATATAAAAAAGCGAATGGCATCGATAGCCCGATGATAGATGTATACATTTCTCATCTACTGGTAATGGATGTGCCGCTGATTCCCCCACCTCCTCTTTTTACGGCTATATTTATCTTCGACGTCTGTCCGCTCGATGTTTACGTTCATCCGAGCAACTCTTTAAAAAATGTTGCCAACCACATCAGCTGCGTACAATATCGAGCTCCTGGTAAATATCAACGGTGGAGGCACGCTGACGTCACAAGCGTTGGCCACTTCGCCCACATTTGAGGCTTTGCGCAAATCTCCCCACTTCCGTGTCTGGCGTGGAGCCAATGTTGGCACTGTGGCCGATTGTTCCCAACAAACGCCCAGATTGGCAAACAAAAATCTAGGCTAATTAATCCCCCTCGTGCTGCACCCTAATCCGCTGCCGTTAGAAGCCAACCCCTACCTTGACATTCCTGTGCCCCTGACTCACTGTTCCCCATCTTCAATGACCTTTGGACACGCGCGCGCAACTCACTTCCGGAGCAGACTTCCGATGCGGCTTTGGCGCGTGCTGCAAAATCAACAACAATGGACTTATCGGCTGCATGGCGACACCTTAAATGGACAGCGTCACGCACCCGTCAGCCAAAACTGCCAACTTGCTTTTTTAAAAAACAAAATTCTGCGGTTTAATGGCTGCCTGCACTTGGAATCTGACTATTTTCGTGTAATATAGTCAGGGTAACGGAGACCGACCCTCCATGTTTGCCAGATCTCTGACAATCAAGAATGTTTGGTAAAGGGAGGATTCAGAGCCCGTGTTTGGAGAATGAGCACCAATTGATTGGATTCCTTTCAGTTGCAGGTATTTATTGTTGAAGCCAGACCCATCAGATGTCCAACATTTGCAGTTTTGCTTTAAATACTAATTATTGTTAATTGTTAGGTTTTTTTTCTTGAGTAGAATTGATTGTCCAATAGTTTGAGTTATTATTTTGATTTGAAAATGTCCTGTTTATTTGTAAATACATTAATAAAGTTGAAAAATCAACTTATGACTTATGACTTCCGAAAACAGGGTTTTCCTCTCAAAGAAACCTGCCAAGATGGGCATCACAGGCTGTATAACGTTTATATGAAGTTATATTTTGTTTTTATAAATAAGCAGGGCATTTTCAAATTATAAAAAATAGCAGACTTCCAATGCGGCTTTGGCGCGTGCTGCAAAATCAACAACAATGGACCCAAGTGGAGCACCAATGCACAGGGGGGAAAATTAAATAAATGTGCATTGTATTTAAAGCAAAAATGTGTAAGTTTATTTCATTTTATTTTTGACTATTTTCCATTGATAATTTGGAAATTTGGACAATATTTGAAGGATGTGAGATGATAATAGTATGTACAATCACATGTACACATGTAGGCTACGCTGTAGTTGTGTTGTGGAATCCCTTGTCATTTTTGGTGCTTTCGCCAAAATGTCGATTGACGTCTCCGAAACCTGATGACGTCCGAAACCTAATTGTAATAATACATCGCACCCTGGAAAGAACGACGACATAACTCAAAAATTCCAGATTTTTACAATAACGAATTGAAGTAAAAAATCTTTTTAAGTAAATTTTTGCTAGCATGTTTTTCTAGCACGTGGAGGCCGACTATATACTCACTCGATTAGCATCTTCATTTTTTTGAGTTACTTTACTGGTCTTCCCAGTTTGCGATATTAAAACGCTTTGCATAAACGATGTAATACGGCTGTCTATTTAGCGTGAACTGCACGTATTAACACAATGTCTGGTCGTTATGGTTTGCTCCTCCTTCCCCCTTCAAAAGAGAAAAATGCTGAAAACGCGAAAATGGATGCATGTGATGAAACCAGATCAGGTCGTTTTTGGAAGAGGTCCCGTGATTTGCAGCTTCCTGAATTCCTTTCCCAGCGTTGATTGATGTGTTCTGCATCGTCTCTCCCGGCCGCCATTTTGAGTTGTCTGCGCGTCGAATGTTGCCGTAAACAAAATGAATTCGCTGCTATTTTCGATCGCCGGCCTTTATTATCCTATCTTGCAATTGTGCCAATGAGCACAAAACGAGACCCAAGATGAGCCGCTTAAGCCGGGAGGCGCGTTAAGGTTCAGCCGCTCGAAGCTTCGACTAAATTAATGTCTGGTTCGAAGTGTTTAGGCGTGGGATTATGCATTTGTAGCTCGCGATTAGTAGCGGAATAAGAGGGCCATAAAATTGGATCGCTCCCTGTTTTTCCATCGGCTTTTTTTTTTTTCGTCGCTTTTACGCGTTGGTTAAACTCGTTAGATTCCATTAACTGTTTATCGTGACGCGAATGGCGCGACGGAGTTAATGTCGCCACTCGACAAACAGAGCTAATGAACTGCCTTTCGATTGATTTTAATTTCCCATTTTTATGACAGGGCGTTTGAAATTTTACGAACCTGCCTGATTCCGCAACGCGTTGTCTGGCTACCTGCCATTTCGCGATAAAATGGCTACATTTGACGCCAATAAAATGGCGGCGATCAATAGGTTGGCGATGGTGGCTGCGTGCGTCGAAAATCATCGTCCATTATTTCGTCGGTTTCTGCCGTTTGCTGCTCATGCTTCTGAATGCGAGGGAAGGAATTTGAAACCGGCTTCGTCGATCAATTGGTTCGTTGGGAATCGGCTGCTGTCTGTCACGCGATGTAAAACTTGAGAAAATATTCGCAATCCTCAAACGTTCACTCGAGAATTGATTTTTGTAGTTGGGTTTTTAATCGTTGATTTTTCAGATCTTTGTCAAATTTACAATGCTAAAAAATGATATATTTTACTTCTGTTGCCACGATCTCCTTTGAGTACAAATCGCCGCCCTCTGCGCGATGATCGTGTAGATTGGATCAATAAATGTATTTTGAAAGCAGTTTTTTCACCATGATGCGCTATCGGCTGCGTTATCAAATTACCTGGCTATAATTTTAGTTGTTCGGGATTGGTATGGGCATTGTGAGTTATATTTTAATTCTGCCGACCTTAAAGGATGCACACCATGCAAAACGTTATTCCTACATTTTTGCTTCAAATGCTAGTTATAATTACCAAATTCATTTTTACTAGGTTCTCCGTTGTGTTTTATAATTTGAAAAAGTTCTGTTTATTTTTTTTAATGAAAAACCTTTATGCAACCCTTAATGCATGGTTGCATTACAGGGAAACGTTTTTTAAAGTTGCATAACTTTTTTTAAATGTATTTAATTGTTTATAAATAAATGGGACGTATTAAAATTATGAACATAGCAGAGACCCAAGTAGAAAACTAATTCTCCATTGGAAAAAATTCCCCTTAACAAGTACAATAAGTATTTGAAGCAAAAATTTTCTTCTGCTTGCTGGGCATCCTTTTAAGCTCAGCCTTATGGGCTCCGGGAAATTCATTTACAGAATTGTAATTTCTAACTTCCCCAAAATTTTACGAGCACACTCGCAAATTTCGACTTTGAAAATCAACTCGTTGAAAGTATTTAGTGCTTATCCTCGTGATCTTCGTCAACACTACTACGACAGGAAGCCGAAGGAAAAAAATAAAATGGAATTGAAGACATCTTCTCCCGTAGACATTTTTGTATTTTCGGAACATTAAACACGAACTAAATTATTTCGGCTAAACAAATGGAAATGAATTGAAAACGATCTCCTTGAAATATACAAGGACGGTAAAATAAGAGTTTATGAGGACCCGTCTTTTCATAATTCATTTTTCAGGTCGTGAATAAACACGCAAAAACATTCTTATGCGAAGATAAATATTCATAAACTTTATTATATACATGTATGTGTGTTACGTTGAAAGGAAAGTGTTGTTTTCCTCGATATTTTAGTTTGAAAGTATTATCTTATATATTATAAATGCATATAAATTTGCACATTGAATTATTGATAGAAAGTGCTGTATGCTAACGAGCTGCATGCGACACGTAAAATAAATAAAACTTAGAAATTTGAAGATATTGTAACTATCGCGAATAAACTTTCATCAGTTTTTTTGGAAATTACTATAATTAACGATTAATACCTCAGGCCTAAATTGAATACGGTACAGATGTTGTCTGTAAATCTGTAAAATATAAACTATCTGAATTTTTTTCAGTGTTTATGCTAAAAAGATTCTCAGCTAATCAAAAAAGGAAAATACGAATAGGCCACGCCTTCCTGTATTTAACCAACCGCTTTGTCCAATCACAGATTTTTACGCCACATTGACTGGGCTTTAATGAACAGGCATACTATTATTGCGTTTTGTGCCAAAATTAACACATCCGTAAGGCATGAAAAATCAATCTCTCCATATGGAAAGTAATTGATTAGTTGTTTTTCCACATACTTTTTTATCACTTTACATTTAAATGCGGTTATTGCATTATCTTGCCAGGTTTGCCCTACTTCCCCTTCTTGATGAATAATCAAAATTACAATATATTGAGGTTGTACGTGAATGACAGAACTTCTGGTGTTGTTGGTGCTTGATTTGTATCGGTTTTGTCACCAGAGTTGCAATTTCCTTTGATAAACTTTATACAATGTATCGACATCTGGATATAGTGCTGAGTAATTGACGACTGGAAATCATAATGGAGAAATGTTTTCCTGCTTGTCATTAATAGCACTAGGGCTGATAACTTATAAAGTTCATATAAAAGTAGATTTTAACTGTTACGACTTGACATTGCTACTTTTCTCCAGATTTGTTAGACTTCTATGATGAAATTACGCAATATTATAAACATGTTAATTGTGCCTAATGGTTATGAATTATTTTGATACTATGTCATTAAACATAATTGCAAAGCCGCTAATTTATAAAATGGGAAATTTATTTTTATCTTAGGCAACGTGAATGATTTTTAAAAAGACCAAAAAGAGGCAAGAATGTTTTATTATTGTCTATGTTGAGCAGTAGTATGGCTAAAACTTGCTTATTTTTAATGATTTGACTTAAAAATATTCATTAGCATGGTATAACAAATTATAAATCGCAGGTAAATGCGCTAAATTCTATTTCATAAATTGTCAATTTGGGCTACGTTTCAAATGCAAGAATCAATTATTTCGGCGACCACTTATTTGAAGGCATTTTTTTTCTTCCATACTACGTTTTGTACGCTTCTCCTTACCTGGGAATAGAATGGATGAAAGGAATGCTTAGCTGAAAGCTCCATTTAGTCACTTCTTTGAAGTAATTTCTCTATTGAGCCGCCATTTTGTAGGAGATATAGACTACAATCAATTAAATTATAGCGTAATTGCTTTTCCTTATCTGTTGCTTCTGCTATTGCTTAACCGTATTCGATACTCACCGTATTCAAATACTCAACTAAGACTTCGATCGGAATATCAATAGAGCAAGCGCCTTAGCCAAAAGAGCTTGAAATCTAATAGATGCACAGCTTGCTCTTCCTTCTGCTATATTTCTTGGACCGATTTGTCAGCCTTAGTGCCTTAATATTGATTTTATTAATCCCGCAATGCCTGCTGGGCGTCCAATTAGTTTGGGAATAATGAAATGTTGTAGAAAATTAAATGCGTGCATACCTCGTACTTTACCATGGTTGAATTTGGAACTTATGAAAGTGCCTCATCTTTCATAAAGTTTTTCTGAACAAATCTCTCGAAATGTTCCAGAAAATAATCTAAATTGCATGCAATACCGCCTACGCTGTCTTTTTAACGAATCGTTTTCTGGGCAAATCCTTCTAAATTGATAAGCAAATAACCTGTTCGCTTGCGCCAAAGATAAATCACCTTTTTTGTGTGAAACTTTTCAATTTGTATCTTGGATGCGGTTATGATTATGCATAGTGCCGTTGTTGTAGATTTGCATTCTTGTCGACCAATCGTTTACGAAATTATTATTGCACGCATTCCATCACATATATCGCTACCTTCAATATCAACAGCACAATCCAGATTACCTATCCACCTATCTTAATTTATTAGGAGAAATAAAAACATGGGACAGAAAAGACAAACATGTATACAGCATGTGACATCCATGCATAAAAATGTGCAACAAAGACGCCATTCTAAGTACTATTTATATGTAGGCTAGTACTCATGTGGTCTAGGTGCTCATAAGCTCAATTCTTGCATATCGGTTTCGACTCAGTAGAAGATATGATTTTTTTATAAAGACATCATCCCTGGTTACGAGCAGTTTTCGAATTTCCCTTAAATTTCATGAATGCGTAATGGTTTTTTTCCTTGCAACGAAAGACAATTTCCCTCCAGTGAACTAAATATGTGATCCTTTTTTCCTTTAGAAAATACTCATATTAACTGTCAACCCATTTGTTCCACGCCCACAGCTCTTTATGAGGAAAAATGTTGTTACAGTTTCGGCTTTTTCATATAAGTCAGCTTTTTTTCCTTTTTTCGTTTTGTAATAATGCATCGTGTAGCGGTGAGGAAACCTTGGTTTTCGGGAGGATAGGGGGTAGCAACGCTCGCTCGCATTATATGCTAATTCAAATTCAAAAGTTGGCCAGTTGTATTGAGCACGAGAGCGAGTATGCATGAATAAAGCATTAAATCCTGTGACAGCAGCCCAGGATTTCGTTTTTGTGTTTGCCTCTTTCTGAATGCGATAGCAGCTGTTTCTGGATAAAAAAATACGACCGAATCGGCCTTCCATATTTCTGAAAAATATTGAAAAAGCCCATCTTTTCAAATTACATAGTTTGAATGAGGACCTTTGAAAAATGGTGCGTGTTGGACGAGGTAAATTGAGGTGAAAATTGGTGCAGTTTGATATTTCTAGAAATCAAAGCGTTTATCAAACTTTGGTTGCAAATGCGTGAAAATGTCACGTCTGTAGCCGTACGGTTGATATGTAAAAATACATGTATGTGCAACCTCATTGTCTCGGTAATCTTTGCTGCTTGAAGTGTTTTCAAAGGAGAGAGATTTATAAAGACTACTTTAAAAGGTAAAAAAATGTGCTTTTGAGAAGCGAGGTAAAAGGAGATGACCTTCAAAATCCATCCTCTAACATTCCTTTTTTATATCATCCTGGTTAAAAAAGCAGAGCTGAAATATTTCACAAAAAATAGTGAATGAGAACTCACGCAGGAGCTTTTACCTTTCCATTTAGTGTAAACATATTCGTTCAACTCGTTTTCACATTCTGAAAAAGTGTACGGCAAAAATGATTTTAATTAACCAGCCAAAATGCATTAAAAAGTATTCCGATGACGTCACGACGTCACCTAGCTGCGGTAATTTTAATGTGTTTTGGTTTATGACAGACTTGAGAATCGATCAACGTGCAATCCGCTAATGATTTTATAAGCTTCAAGACACGGGATTGAATGGTAACGATTTTTTTTTATTCCGTCTGAACCAAAAAATGCTGCGATTGTTATCATCTACCGGGGTTTTATGATATTAAAATACAACATTGCTGGTAAGACGGCTGCTAAGCTTCGGCACATGCATGTAAGTAGACCACGATGACGTTAGAAGAACCCAATCTTTAATTAGCAAATGGTTATATCCGAATTTTGCTCTAGGGCGTATTGCGAAATCCACCATGCGCACTTGTGGTGGGTTTTATGTCATGGTTAGTTACTAGATAATTTGTGCACAGGGATGATGTTGCGTGTTTATACAAAGATTGAAGAATGGCATTAGAAAATTGACTATCTAAGAGTACACGGAAGTCATAAAAGCCTTTTGACCCCAGGGTCACCGTTCGACGTTTTTGAAGGTAGGCTACTACTGTATATTTCTTTTAAAGCATAAAATGTTTATTTTTCTGACTTCCGGAGTGCAGGAACTGTATGACTGCCTCTGTTGCTTAGATCCTCTCATCTTTGCACTATCAAGCAGTTTAGTCAATATTCAAAATTGCAAATATAATGTACATGTATATGCCAAAACTATTTCTGGTCATTTTTTTTATTAAACACGTGCATTGGTAATTTGGTTTTCGTGGCTGACAAAATCGAATCAGAAGTTGAAACGTTATCTGAAGTGTATACATTATGTGCGCATAATTAGTCCCGATTATATCTTATTGCCAACGACGCGACGGAGAAAGTAATTCATTATTGTAAGTGGGTTTGTTGCTCCATAAAGCAAATGGGGTTTTAATTTGCATTTTAATTCTTAGTCGAATACACATCCAATTAGCAAACCGCGTCTGAATGTACGCTCATTTCTATAATTTGCCTGGTAGTTTCCCCATAAACGGTTGTTGTATGGTTTCATTAAGCTCAAACTAATGATAACGTCAAATACGTGCAATTATAATCGTACGTAATTAAACGTTGCATAACGTGGTATTGCGTTTAATGCCTAAATGCATGGCTATGACGTGAAAAATTGTAAAAAAGCCTTGTATTAAATAGGGTTAAGGTTCATCTGACTTTAATGGCTTAAAAATGCGTTGGCTGAAAAGCGGTAGTACTGGAGAATCGTTGACTGTTGCAATTTGCAAATGTTTTATCAGCTGTCCTTTTGTTAACACGCTAATTAGGTGTGGTTTTGACTCATTAATAACAGTATCATTTCATTTTAAACGTTATTTTAGTAACATGTTATTTTTTAATTCGAGTTGGGTTTTAATTAAACATGACATTGCTGAACATGGGTATCAATAATTTCTAAAGTTACAAAAAAATTCTTAAAATTTTAAATTGGTAACTTGAACTGTTTGAGTAATAACTTGATTTTTTTAATAGCACACTAATATCACAAACCTAAATGAACAATGATCAGACTAAATTAACTAGTATTCAAGAGTTAGACATATAAATGTTTTCATATCAATTTTATTCCCTAAACATAGGCAATCACTGCTAGGAGCTGTGTGCTGCCAGTATGCACTCACATGACAAGAGGCATTAGCAGCAGGTTGGGTATGGATTTAAGCCTGCGGTGATTAGTTGTGGCATTTTCTCTCTGAAGATTTAAGTCTGCACTTAATTCATGGCCAGTAGTCTAATTTACATGCAAAGAATGGGATTTACCTAGGAGGCAATAAAACTGGGAGGCAAGTCATCAGGCATCAAATTCATTTGATTTTTAGCAGCACATTCCCATGCTAGTGGCTTTTAGGGACCTTGCAGAATGCTAGCTTAGGCGGTCCGGAATGGGGTTTCGGTTTCTATAAAAAGATTTTTGCGGCCCTGAAAGCAAGGTTAATATCGTTTCCACTTTTCATTATGATCCAGTTAAAAACGGTAGGGAAAAAACACTTTTGCACGCAATGACGTCAATGGGTTGGCTGCTGTGGCTTTTTTAAACATCCAGGCTTTGGAAAGCTCGCATTAATTATGCTCGGACTGTAAATGTCGGTGAAATTGCTGCACAACCACACCTTCCTTGTTTTACACAGGCCAATACCTGTGCAAGGAATACCACTTGCTTTCGCCATAGTTCACCATCGCCAAAAATAGGGTTCGTGCGCTTGAATTGAGTTCTGATTGTTATGGGGATTGCAAGTATGCTCAAAATAACATGCAATAAATCAGATTGTATATGAACAAATGGCATTCTTGTCATTTATACGCATTTTGCACGTTTAAAATTTGATTAGCCTGAATTCATGATGTCGATTGCCATGTAAAGCAATTTGTTTACCCAACCGCTGCACCTGGACGAGTTAAAAACTTTTCAAGTCCAAACTTAGATACAGTATTGTCGTATCTGGAAGTGTATCTATAGTAAACTATGCTTTTTAGCACACAGTAATAAATGGAATGAAAGACACGTACTGTAAGATTTTAAATAGGAGTCAAATAGTATGACTTAAGCTTATGGTTCTTGAGCTTCTTATTTATGCGATCATGCTAATATTTAACGACGTTTTATAGTACTTCTAAACTGATGTGTTTTTTTTTAAAGAATTTAACAATCTTCAATGTGGGAAAATTTAAATTTATTCTTCAGCTTTTTATTTATTAAATTTTAATTATTTCACGAAATGTTTAATTGGACGCCATATGAAACATGTTAACAAACACGATTTCATTTATCTAAATCATATTCGGTTTTTTTAAATCTGCATCGCTGTAAAGAGTTTATACACATTACATAAAGTTATTTAAATTTAAAAAAAATTCTTAAAAAAATTTAAATTGTACCTGAGTATTCTGATAGCATTATACGTGCGTGAGTCAGAATAAATTATCAACTACATATTAATAACGACATGGAAAAGACGTTTAAATTGCTTAAACTGTGCATTGAGTTGCTCTATAAAAAATATGGTTTGCTCACGTATTTAAAACGCTAATCATTAATCACGCTAATTTTATTCTGAAATGCAACTTGAGATTTAAAAGTAGATAGCACCAGCAATTTTTTAATTGTCTTGGCATTGTCAATACTATTTTTATTTCATGCATTACATGATTTTTTTTTTCATACACATTTTCGCGAAAATGTTGCTTGAATTCTACCATCAGCCATGAATGCAGTTTGACGCCAGCTCCAAATCTCTATGATTTTGGTGTATTTGTTTTCGTTTTTGCGTCACCATTCGCCTTTTTTTATTGCGTTTTTGGTGCGTTTAAAAAGGAAAAGAGAGGCTTGCTTTTGATATTACTCCGCGAAACTTGGCACACGTTCAGCTCTAATAATTGC
>JAQIXS010004297.1:0-15528 GCA_034700785.1 Rossiulus vilnensis
CCTTAAAGACATCCTGGGTCCGCCTATGATTAGGGGCTGTGGCACCCCCAAGAAATATGTCCTAGCTACGCCAATGTATTTAATAGTGCACACGATCCATGAAAGGAAATGAATGTTTTGCTTGGTTAATTGCTCTAACTTTCCTTAAAATTTTCCAAAAACAAAACTTTATTCAAATTCTTGAAGGATTTTTTTGCAAAAAAATCAGCGTTTCTTCCAGTTTGGAATAAGCCATTAAATTCGGGTCTGTTGGCATCTGATCGTTGAAGACCAGGAATGCAGATCAGATTTGCAAGCCTGGACTTCATCCGGATATGTCAATGTGTGACATTCTTATCTTGGTGCTTGTGATTATGGAGAATAGCCATACGTAATGGCGTATGGTTGTTGTCTGCAAATTTCCATAGCATCTGTCCTAAAAAGGGTAAAAAATTCGAAGATTTTAGACTCCTGCTAGTTCTTCACAGAAATGTGGTTGTGCTATGAAACGTTCTGATTCACAGGAATGGTCTTATTCCCACAGGTGTGTGCATGAGCTGTGTTGCGTATAAGCTGTAAGGTATGTTTCGCCAATTGACATTTCGAAATAATGGTAACTTTTCTAGTTTCTTGTTAAATGTATTATTACGGTGTAATGACTGGTGATATCAAAATTTAATTGCATTGTTATTCCACAAGAAGATGTCAAAAAGAGGTTTTTAAGACATTTAATTTGGCATGCGATTTATTTCGATGGAATAATAATCTAAACTATTTTGTGTCATCATAGCAATGATAAAATTTGCAGCGTGCTAATTGGCATCGTTTTTGTTTGACACAAGTAACATTACCTTTCAGGCAAACGTGCCAAGTGGTTTCTTGCCAAAATGGTGCCTATATAAACCAATACCCCTAGACAGCTATCGCCAATGCCACATTTAAAATGTGCATGCAGTCTGCCTCAACGAAACCTTCAGGCACACCTGTTTTGTAAATTGTTGCCATGAGTTCAGCAAGAGCATTTATTAGTTTCGATGAGATTATTGAGCACATCGGAACGTTTGGCCCATACCAAAAAGGACTGCTGTTTTTATTGTATTTGCCATGCGCATTTTCAGCCATGCACGGCTTGTCATTTGTCTTCACTAATGCCGTGCCAAAACACAGGTAGGCCAGATGTAAATCCTGCTAATGCATGCTATCATTGACGCTTAAATGAACCTGAATGACTGATCTAGTTTTTCATAAAAACATTTGCCTCTGACGTTCCCTTAGTTTACATTAAAAAATAATATATAGATATTAGCCTAAATTCCATGATTGATGATGTATTTGTTCTAGTAAGTTCTTCTATTACGTTCCCTTAAAATTTCCTAAAACATTTGCATGGAAATAGCATAATTCTATAATTGGAGAAGTTTTTCCCCGAAAAATGTGCATAGGGCATTTTTATTATTCTTAAAATTAAATTAAATAATTCAAAGCTCCAGGACTCAGACAACCTCTCCATCACCTTTATGGTTGTCAAAATATTGTAAATAATTGTAGATAATGTAATACTTACGACGTTCTTAAGTATTACATTGTACTGGTAAATGGTCCAGGTAGATGGATGAGATGATGTAATGAGCATGAAAGTTATTTGTTAGGGGATTGGATCCCAGTCATCTTTGGTCTATACAGGGGGTCCATTGCAAGCTCTCCATCACCCTTGTATTTGTCAAAAATATCGGGATATGGGATATTGGGATATGATTGATGAGAGGGATAAAGATGAAGTTAGACTTGTATTAGTCTTGCGTTTTGGCTTGCAATCATATAAGTACACCAAACAGCAAGTTCATCAGTTTTAGAAAATAGAAATCATCCTGAATAGAATTCTTCCTGTACTGAATACTTATGTCTGATGTAGGCATTAGTTTTCTTCGTGAAGTGAGGTACATCTATGGTGAAGGTGAGACCAAGAAGGAATGCCCGTTTTGCATTATGGACAATGTTTGTCTGTTATTAATTAATAAGTTATTTTAACGTTTTGAATGCTTATTTTAATCGATAAGGATCTTTTTTTTAATTTTCTGCTTGTCTTAGCGGTTCATTATAAATTATTCAAATCGAATCAGTGCTCTGTTTTACTTCTTATTGTGTTAATTGGATACGGATTTGCATTCTGAATCTACCATATGGAATGACTTTCAAAAAATATCACTAGCTTGCCAGGATGACCGAATTCATAACTACTTATCTAATACCACTTATTTAAAAAACTACTTATTAATATAATCTTCTTTATAGGCTATTATGAAAGTCCTGAGTCTGCGTACATTATCGGTTAATTATTCGCTTAATTGCTACGTGTCGTTGTGGCAAATTGGAAAGCTGCAAATAGGGCAGTTTGACACGTTGATGGTGCCAAATCTTTGTAATTGATAAGTTGGCCAGTTCATTTCTGCGTTTGAAAAGCATTTAACATAATTTTATAGTAGACAAAAACGAGGGCAATTTGTCTTTGAATTGTTGGACAGTTGACTACAAGAAAATTTATCATGCTTTAAGTGTTTTCCCCAAATGTAAATATGTAAGAATTTTGAAATTTTGTTGTTCATGAATAGTTGTCCTCAAGAGTACATGTAATCTGCGCCCAAAGATTACTCTCAGGACAGCTATTTATGAGGAAAAAATCATTAAAATGATTAAAATAGCAACAACGTTCTAAAACCGGAAACGGCTTTAATTATTATTATTTTTTATTGCATTTTACGAAGCAGTATGCACCCCCAGCTTGCTGTGTACTCATAATCATTCTTTGCTTGCATTTTGGCCCCTCTGATTAGGATTTTTTCTCGTATTTTTGGAATCAAACTTTTCCACTCACCAATAGTAGGCATCAAATATCAACTATTACTTTGAGCCTTCATAAACCGTACGCTCCGTATTAAAGGATGGTAACATGATTCAAATGGTACAGGTTGATCCGCTGGAAAGTTACAAGCAACTAATCTTTGCTATCTTCAGTAAATTAAACACGATGTCTGGCACTGTACTCGAGTTCTAAACTAATTCATAAACCCACTATAAAGATGAACACACATGTAATAAATCTAATTGTTTTCAATATGGACTCTAGCAGCACTCATTCAAGGACATTTGTGATTTCGAGTGGTATCAAATGACAGGACTCCCGAAATAATTGCTAGCACCAAATGGAATTATAGAAATATCTGCTTTGTTTTTTTATTGCATTTCAAAAAGGTTGCTGGAAAAATCCATTTGTGGAGAACTTTCGCGCTGTGTTCTTTATATGGATTTGCAAAAAAAGTTAAAATTTATTTTAAACTAATTGCAATCATGACCATAACGGGTTATAATATTCACTGACGTTCAACTACTTATAGGGACATTTCTAAAAAAAAACGTTTGAAGATAAGTTGACGTGTAAATAAAATTTTAACAATACGTATAGTGCATAATACATGCAGGGTTTTGGGTTCAAACCATGTGCATTTCAATTCAGCTCACGTTTAATAGCACCTGAAAGCAACCACAGATTTTTGTTCTTGAAATTACATTATTGCAGGTTGGAGTTAGGATTTATTATAAAAATAAATTGGAGTGTTTATGGAAACAAAAGAATTGAAACAAAGATATTCAGTTTCCGTTTTTCGTAAATGCTTATTTTATTTTTTTTCTCTTTAAAAACGTGCAGCTGTGCATTTTTTGATTAAGCGTACATTTCTAACAATATTTTTTTTTTCAATTTTTTACAGATGTTACATAAGCTCTTGTGATAACAGCAGCACAAACTACTGTGAGGACTTTCTGAATATCACTACCCCGTTCGATGATTCTTCAAGCGACTATAGCAGTTGTAACTTTTATTCTCAACTTCCCAGCAACAATTCCTTGCCGTCATCCAGCTGTCCTGCCTACGACGTTGACCAGAACCACACGACCAGTTGCAGCAGGTGGAAGTATGATCATTCAGTATATGAACGAACCACTGTATCTCAGGTAATAATACTTATTTTTGTTGAAGTCGTTTTACTGGATTATTTTCAAAAATAATGGCTAATGCAGTCCTATTTTGGCAAATTTACAAACGTTTGGAGGCTGATATTTTTCAGTTTGTCTTGGCACCAGTTATTACAGTAATTTAACACATCATCACTAACAGGGGCGTTTTTAGTTTTTATGCATTCTGAATTTCTTTTCCTTTTCGTTCTTGCAGTGGGATTTGGTCTGTGGCAGATCGTATGAAGTGGCATTATCGCAGGCCGTTTACATGGCAGGAATAATGGTGGGCTCTGTAGTCTATGGAATGATTACCGATAGGTGGGTTATTGTTTTTTTTAAATTTAATTAATTATACTGAACTCAGGTTTGAAGTGCCAGAGAATTTTATATAATGACTCTTCTTTGCTACTGAGTACGTCTACTTTTCTTTCAGATTTGGGCGAAAAGTAGGAATTTTAATTGGTTTACTTTTGGGTTGTACGTTGGGCACCGCGACTACATTTGTGCCAAATTATCCATTCTTCCTCGTGTTGAGGTTAATTACTGGGGCATCTTTTCAAGGCGTCTACCAGACGTCGTTTGTGATGAGTATGTATGCTGTTCGTTGGTAACATCATTTACAAATGTAACTTCTTATGTAAAAAATACTTGTGCAATTTTTTTTGTAAGCATGACATGTTTCAAATATGTTTTTACTTTTATCTGAGTTTATGATAGCGTCTTCCAGAATAAAAGTTCATAGCATAGAAAAACTGTTTTGGTTTTTGAAATGAAATTCAGAAATATCTCATAAGTGCTTAAATTTATTGAAATGGTGCCTGTCTTTTCGAAGTAAAAATGAGCTCAATACGCTTCAAGTGATTCAAGTGTTTCTTTCCTGCCTCTCTAGGTGTAGAGCTGGTTGGCAAAAACGAGCGGGCTTTCTGTGGTATGCTTGTGTCCATATATTATGCCGTTGGAGAAGTAATTCTAGGCATCATTGCTTATTTCATTCGGGATTGGGAGTGTCTCCAGCTGGTCATTTCGGTCCCACCTGTGATCTTTTTATTATACTTCTGGTGAGTATTTTCAGATTTTCGTAAAATAGCACTTAGTGTGTTTTTCGTGTGATTAAACTTAATGATTTGCTTATAGGATTATTCCGGAATCGCCCAGATGGCTAATTGCTCACAATCGTTTGTCAGAGGCTAAGGTAACGCTGGAGAAGATCGCTAAAAGCAATAGTAAAACGATTCCTTATCATATGCTGAATGCCGAGAATTCTGACATTGTCGAGGTGAGTTGGCTATATTTTGAGTTAATTTATTTTAACGAAATTACTTTTATTGCGCAGTGTTTACTATTTTCATGCACAATGCGAGATGAACAAGGCTGAATTCTTTTCAGGTTTGTTCAGCTTATATGCTGAAAAAGGGAGAAAGGTTTTCCAAAATAACTGTTTTTAAATTAATTTTAAGTTGCTTTTGGTGTTGCATCGAACAGGAAAATGAATACGCAAACTGTACTGTGAATAATGTCATTTGCATGATGAAACCATGTTGATAAATGTCTATCAGTATTATTTACGACTGGCACTATTGATTTTCCTCACTACGCCCTGATTGCGTAAAAATACTTTTCCGCCCTCTGTAGTAGGTTGCAAAAGTTTTCTATTTGCACATAAATAAAAAGAAGAATGTTTGCATACGTTTTTATGAGAGATTCACTGATTCCCCAAAATGAAATTTTGTACCATTGGTAACTGTACACAAGTTCATTTTGAGGATATGGTATGGTAAAACTTCATAATGTATAGGAATGTAAACAGAAATGTAACCAAATATGCAGGCCAAAAGGTTTTGTCATTCACTTGTCTGTTTGGTCCACGAAATAAATTAAAAATCTGTTGGGCTGCAATCTGAGGATTAGCTGCCTCGATGAAGCTGTAAATCTGAAAAGCTATCAGAGTTTAACTATTAAGTAACTGTGTCCTAATTTTGAACTGAAAAATGTGCCTGGAATTGTAAAAATCAGTCTGGTTTATAGTATTTTAAAAGCACTGTAAGCCAGATTGATCACTGAGAAGTATTTAATTATTTGAAGTTCTTCACATGGCATTTCACATGGTAATTTGTCTGACACATGTTGCCATTCACTTCATTTTCATTGGGAAACATAGTTGTTATTAAAACATTTGGTATCCCTTAATTATGCAGTGCATTTTCAACGTCTTTGCAATTTGTTTGAATTGCATTTTTTTAATCATGAGCAGGTAAGCAAGTGTGGTTTTAAGCATATAAAATCTGTGTTCATTTTGTTAAGATGGTACATATAAATCGGGAAGCAGTTTTACATTAATTTTTTTCTTTTTTTTTCCAGAAAGATGTGGATTCAAGTTTTGAGGTTTCACAGAGCTCTTCCACTGAAACAAAGGAGCACCATACCGTTTTTGATCTCTTCCGAACGCCTCGTCTTCGGTGGCGTTCCATAAATATTTTTGTGAACTGGTAAATCTGCATTTTGCTTCCGAGAAATTATCCTATAGAATCTGTGCCACATTGTATTTAAACGTCATTGGTTACTAACGGTATGAAAATTGCTTAAGGAAATTTTAAAGAAATTTAAGTCTCCGCTAATAACTATTTATACTTCGTATTGAAAATTGTAGACGTCCAACTGTACACTGCAAATGTTACTAAATGAAAGCTTTGTTATTGCTTTTTTCACAAACGTTTCTTATGTCGTTTTCGCAAATTTAATGTAAAACTTTTTTTAAATTTCAGGTTGATGAATACCATAGCGTATTATGGAATAACCATGTCCACTCCCAGCCTGGGCGGAAATGAGTTTTGGAATTTCATTATAGTTAGTGCAATCGAAATACCGTCCTACATATTTGGAATGCTAGTTTTGGACAGACTCGGAAGGCGCTATCCGTTGTGTGGATGCATGATCATCGGCGGCATTGCTGGTACTTGTACAGCCCTCGTGCCGTCTACACCAGGCAAGTGAACATAATGTCATTGTAATTGATCTTGAATTCCATAGTAAAATCTCCATTCCAAATTGCAGGATATGCATGTATGCATACATTTCCCAAAGGTTTTCAAATTACACAAATGAAACGGAAAATTGTTTAAATACACTCATATTTTCTGTGGCATAACTATAAATTGGTTTTTTTGTGATAAGTTTATCCCAACTTGCAGGTCTTGCAGGTCAATGCGCCTCTCACAAGTAATGAGCATCTGACAGTGTTTTAAGGTCAGAATATTCTTTTTCCATGTTTGCAGATTATGTATGGCTTTCCATTACTTTGGCACTAATTGGCAAATTCGGAGCTTCTGCTGCCTTCGGCATCATCTACGTGTTTTCCGCCGAGCTTTTTCCCACCGTTGTCCGCAATAATGGGATTGGGATGAGCTCGATGATTGGCCACATTGGAGGTGTGGTGGCTCCGTACATTGCTACTCTGGTAGGTTGAACCTTTATCTCGATTGGGCATGTTGTTTTTAAGCGAGAATGATAATTTTATCTAAAAAACGTGCAAAGGGAGGCTTAATCGTGTTACTGCACTAATCTTCTTGCCATGTACTATAAATCTAAAACCAAACGAAGCCACACAAAGCTACTTAAAGAGTATGAAAGTGTAACTGAAAAAATTTTATTTGTCTACACCTCATTAACTGGGGTGATTTCTGGGAGCTAATAAGACGTCATTTTTCAATATGGTGTCAGTTGAATTACAATCAATGTGTTCTGCAATAAAAAGGAGCAGGAAGACTGATTACTTTGCAGGATGAAGTTGATCAAATTAATGAAGACTTCGTTTCGAAAAACCTAAGTATATGAAATTTGATTTCTATTGAACATCCAACATTTTGAATTCTGACGCCATATTAGCTCTCAGAAATCACTGCGGCCAATAAGGTGTGGCCAAATCAAATTGAGTTCTTTTACAGACCATGAAACCCCTGACAATAATTATGAATTGGCCTGTATATTTCCTCGTTAACTTTCGAACAGAGTTTTGAATACAGCAATGTTTAAAAAAAACGCATGTCAGTGTAACTGCTCTTTAATGCAATAATAATTACAAATTTCTTCTGCAGAATTCTGTCAACCCAGCGTTACCACTTGTCATTTTTGGAGCTTGTTCACTGTTCTCAGGACTGGCTGCCTTTACTCTGCCCGAAACTCTTGGCTTGCAGCTGCCGGAGACGCTGGAGGATGCCGAGAACTTCGGAAGGTAGGACAGAATCTGCTTACTTACTTAGCTTTTCATTACCACTAACCGGCTTGACATGTATACAAGATAGATTTCACTAGTGATTAGTGCATTCGATTTGCTCTTTACCGTTTTGCACTTAACGGTGTCTAATTGGAATGGCTTGAAACTGCGATTTTGTGTTGGTTACGGTCAAATGGCCATGTAGTGTTGCTAATGCTTAGCAGAGCAAAATATGCTGTACATTGACATTGGACATGTTGCCTTTGCGTGAAATGCGAGACTTCATCAGTGTATGTCTGTTTTGAGAGAATCTTGTTTTAAGCTGGTGCGATGTGACTGTTCGTGACAGTGACGATTGCTGTCACTGTCACGAACAGTCACCATGGTTGATACGTGCATTTGACGGGGAGCTTGACGATGCTTGATTTTACTGGTGCTTATCTTACCTATAGAAATTAACTACGGTGCTTTGTTTTGGGAAAAAATGCATTATTTTTTTGAAAGAACTACAAAATGAGCGAAAGATGAACCTAAATAAAAGATATCTATTTATTGCACATCCCATCTAAAAAGCTAAATGTTCAGCCCATTTAACGAAATTTAGTTTTGTTTTCGTGTTGCAATGAAATAAAGACTGCTGAACGTGCAATAGTACAAAAACCTAATGTACCGAGCATGTCTTTATGAAATTGTTTTTAAGGTAAACGATTTTCAAATGAAAAAGGACAAAGGATGTTCATACAATAAAGGAAGTTGTAATTCGTTGTGCAAATTTTTCTCATTTTGAGGGACTCTTGGTTTGCTTGGAGTGAATGTTCGAAATACGTTTGAATTGCGGCTCATCGTTAAGTCTAAATTCCTTATCACCGTGTTTGGAGACGAATCATCTTTCATACATCGAATCTCGTCTCTTTCAATCTTGCTAGAGATTTGCTGCTTGGCTTTTGCATGTTGCGTTTTCGTGCATCTGATAAAAATGATTTCAAATGGGAAGGTTAATTCGAACAAAGACATTTGTTTTGTTCGTTTTGTGCTTTTTTGGTGTGTGTTTTCAACTTTTGGGGATTTATTTTAGCCTGGAAAAACAGGAAACTGATAGGTAAATGTCATAGTGTGTTTTAAATGGTTTTGATCTGTGATACAAATGACGACTACACGGTTGGGTTAACAATATATTCCCTATGAGCACTTCTGTGGTTATATGTTGTCAACACAATCCACCTTAGAACGAACAAATTCATTCGTTGCTATTTTATTTTTAATAGATTTTATAGACTCAATAAAAAAGATTCAGTAATTTCCACATGTTAGATTTTATTGACTCCATGTGCAATTCAAAGTTTGTGAATAGAAATGGTTTTTTTTTGCCAAGTGTGGATTCTGTAATGAATTATTCCATTATGGAGAACGCTTATACTTGTTCCTAAAAATTGTAATACAATTAAATTCAAATTTGTAGTCAAATTATTTACTCTGTGCAAAAATATACTCATTGTAAGCTTAATCTTGTAAAAGATAAATTTAAAATCAAACTGGAGGCAGTCAGTATGGTTTCAAATCATGCTTTATTTAAAAAAAGAAATAACCAAATAATGTTAAAGAAAAAGGTTTGAGTAAATCTTAAAGATCATAGTGCACGTGTTTAGCATTGCAAAGGGGTCTGCAGAAGCTCTTTCAAAATGTTAAAAGGGCCTTGTAGGCATGTGATCTGGTCTGTCAATTGTTCGATTTGTACTCGATATTTCTCATTTTGCTGCTGGTTGACCTACTGTACAAACATTTTCAGAAATACCACCCAGGACGCAGACGCTATCGAGCGGCTTCACCTGTTGTCGAATGATGGTCTAAACGACATATGAGTGGTGCCATTTCGCATGATTTTTATAATGCTCTTCCTGTCATTCACATTCCATTAATGGCGAAGTCATAGTTATCCGATGTGTGTGCCATGTTTGTCAGAGTATACATTTATTTTTGTACACAATTATTCGTCGTAGCCCTCGTGAATGTTTTAGTAGTGGAGTTGGACGTTAATCAGTGTGTGTATGTTTCTATAAAAAATACTGGTTTTAGCAGAACAGTGATATACGAATAACATATTAAATTGGGATGTCGGCATCATAAGGCTGGAATCGCGTCCACCAGTTTTTAGTTCCTAGAAAGCTGTTCAGTCTACTCGCAGTAGTAATATGCATGCCTCAGGGTTGTGTGTAATCATTGTGTATACAAGATAATATATTTTAATGGTTAGCGGATGCTTGTTACAAAGATTCATGATGTCTTGCAAAACTCGATTTAATGTTGCAGAACTTAACTATTGTGTTAGCATTTTCATAGGTAGTTGCCATGCATATTAAACTAAATATGATAACTTGCTTCGTAAAGCTTAGGGCGTTTTCATAATAATTAGTTGTTTATATTTGGATGACACTAATATAAATAAGGACGTTTCTGTTGAAAAAAAAATCGGTTATGCATGTTAGGAAAAATGTTTACGATTGTAAACTTTGACGAATCCACTGAAGCCTGTCTTTGAAAATGAGTTCAGTGTTCCACCAAATTCCAATTCTGTATTATATAACAACAGGGTTGTTCTAATTTATTATATCATTCGAATTTGTATTATGACGAGTTTTTACTTTCCCAAAACTATTTTTATATGATACCTACTGAATATTTTAATCAGTCGTACATGTGAGCTTTCTTAACACGTTCATAAAAGCAATCATATAGCAATTTAATTGCGCCAAAGACGTATTTGGTGTGATTTTTGATACAAACCATTTAGCAAAGCCAATTTAAACCATTTAAAAATACTGAAGCAATTTATTTTTGCTTCTTTGAACAAACAACTGCAAATATATGGTTTATTCTTTAATGGTCATTGAGTTTTGCCTAACTTGAGCGACCAGTTTAAATTGAACAAGTATTTATTTGCAACAACAATATTATTTACTTCAAATTTCTCTTTAACAACACGTGAATGTACATTAGTTTGCTACATTGGCGCAATTTTGATGTACTGCAATTCATTCTCATAACTGTTTTGCATCCCAAAACTCAAATGAGTTTGGAATTTTTGGTGAAGTAATTCTTAGCCAAGTGAGCTGTTTGATTGACATAATTGTCTGCTCACGGATGTGGATGTGAACTATCTAATTCAAATTGAGCTCCTTATAATATAATGATAAATTCTCCTCATGAATGACAACGTCCAAGTTTAATGTTTTCTCCTGTTTTGGTGCCTTGTAAATATTGAATGCTGTCTTTGTACTGTACGATAAAATATGTTCTGCAAGAATGAAGTCATTTTATACCAGAGTTTAAACGTCTGTTAATTTCAAGCAATCGACAGTTTTAGGCTCCTTCAATCTTGCTTTTTTTTATGGAAAAGCACTTTTTGGTTAACATTAAAAAGCACTGCAAAGACGGTTTGTTAGACTAAATATTAACTCTTATTCCAAATATGCTAATTTAACAACTTCATTAATTTACGTTTGGCTAATGCATTGGTTTGTTATGCGTTCCAAAAGGTCTATTGAAAGTTTAATGAATCTAATTGTTTTCATCAATAGAAAATTTTAAGAAATTGTCATACCATAATAAATAGTTACATTTTTAAAAAGTTAATTTGAAACGACTGAATTTTCACTACCTTTAAACATATTGAAATATACTTATGTGTTCTTGCCTTCCACTCATTGCTTATCCTATGACTGTGTTACTTAAAATCTATAATGCTTTTTTGTGAAAGGTTAATTACCACAAGTGAAATCGCATTTTCTGCCAAACATATTCATAACTTAGCAGATATCCAACAAATATTTCATATTTGTTTAATAGTAATGACAATTTAACGGTTTATTTTTAATATCACTGATATTTTTCTCCTATATTTGAAAATTCTAGGTCTGAAAAGGACTGTTGTTCCAACTTAATTTGCTGTGGTCGAAAAGACTGATTTCATCTTTTTTTAAACAAAACAAAGGATTCTGTACTGGAATGTTTTAAATTGTTTCTATAATTTCATCATTTTAAGCGGTCCATCAACTAATTGGTTTAATATTGTTGTATGTAATTAAAACCACTATCTAATCACTTGCAAATCTATCGAAAAATATGCAAGGGTATACAATGAAAATTTGATTCTTTTTTCTTGTAAGAATCCGGAAACATCTTATCTTATATTAGGATTGAATATAGTTAGCGAACAATGTTTATTTTTACGTCATGCAAATGTGTTAATAAAAAGACCTTAATTTAATTTAATGATAATGCTTGTGATATTAACTTTTATTTCAAATGTGCTAATTTAACAACTTAATTAATTTACGTTTCTTCCCAAGCCGACTTTTAAATTAGTTCTGTTTCTAAAGCATGTAACATTGATGCAGCATGATTGCACTTTCATTTGGTGATTCAATGTACCAGAAATTATTAAGTGAAGAATGCTGTATGTATCACGAAGAAACTACAGTAAATGTACATGTATACCCGCTGAAATGAATTTTCTTATTTATAATTAGATATCAAAATTATCGTTACTAGTATCGTGAAAGAATAACGGGTATTTCAAATTGTATTAAGATGTAGCTTATAGAAACTTTCAAGCTTTATATGATTTAACACGCAATCTGGTAAACATTGCACGAGTGTTAAAACTTTGAACATGGTCCTTTTTAAAAAAAATACAAAATAGTATTTACCAGTTCCATTGATACGTTTTTATGCTTTTTCATTTACAACACCCTTAGTGAAGCTATTTATAAGAAATTTGAGTGCTCATGAAACCTTTGCTTTATTTTTTCACCATCAATTTACACCATTTGTTTGAGCTTTTCTTTCAAAAGTGATGGCATACATACTGTACATTTCGAAGAACACAGGTTTGGAAATAACGATTCTTTTAAAGCAGTTGATGACATACTTTTAAATGATATCGTAAGCTTTCTCTTCGAATAAGGTTATCTGAATGTCAAATTCAGTTCATGAATTGGCATTTTCGGAGTTTTTTATACAATGGAAGAAATTAGGGTGTTCCTTCTAAGATGATGGCATACATTGCCAAGGCGTTAAGACGGCAAACAATGCACAGACCTCAAGGGACTCTAATGTGCTGTTTGTAACGTTGGTGTATCGAAAGCGGGCTAGGGAATTAAATTAAAAATCAACAGTTTTTATGTTGCTTTTAATTGGAAATAGTTGCCAATTCCATTAAATACAACGGGTACAGTTTTACACACGCCCCTGTAAAGCGGCTGTTAGATGTCTAACAGCCTGGCAAATATCGTTAGATTAAAAGAATTTCCATGTTAGCTTTGTATAAGCAAATGAATCTGATATTTTTAACATCACTCTTCTACAGGCATGTTAAATTCGTGCACATAATTTTTTTACATATGCACGATTTAAAAAAGACATTTTAATCCTTAATATTTAGAACAGATGTGGGATTAAATTCCGTCATTTGTTGTCTAGATTCTCTGGAAAAAACTTTCCACCTCAGAAATTTTGAGTTAATATGATCAACATGCATATATTTTTAAACATGATATAACGTCTGCTATGGCAATGAAGGTGCCTTTTATGAAGTTGATAAGGTCATCTTTTCTGTTTTGTAACCTTGTGAGTATACCGAAGGTTTTCACGAAATAATTGCCCCGCCTGAACAACTGGCATCTCTTTAGGTAGCATTACTATGGGATTGTTTTGTTCGAAATGCTTATTCAGACATAAGCGCAAGTAGACGTCAAAGACATAATGATGGCCACAAAGGGTAATGGGATTGAAGAAGGACGCAATCCGAACACAGTTTTTGGAAGTGTCATAACGGACGCTTTACATTATCACGGTGACCCTTCTTTGGATAGCAGTTGAATATGCAATAGGCAAAGAAAGAAATACGTATGGCGGATCGACAAAACGTCCTAGAATGACATCATGATTTCGTATGATTAAGTGTAAACTATACAATTCTGGAGTAAGAAATGCTAATAGAAAATTCCTAAAGTGGGACGGGTACTAATGGCTTGATATGTTCGCGTGGTGATCCGCATTGCAAAGGGTGTGGATCTGCATAAGTCAGATGCATTTATTTTTTTGTTTAAAGAAATCTTCCTGAAAATGTTCATCTTGTTCTAACATGACCTGATTTCTCTGATCCATTAGTGAACCATCTTTTGTTATTTTGTGTTATTAAATTAAATTTTTAATACTTGGAATCTTGGTGCGTTCTTCTTAACATTTTGTTATTATATTCGCGATATATTTTCGTTTAGTTGTATTTCTTACCTGAACCATGGTTTTAGCGTCAACATAGGGTAAAATAATAGCAAGAAAATTCAGTTTTAACAAAATGTTTTGCATTCCACTTCCTGGTGTAATTTAATTCATGAAATTTAAATTCGTTTAAAAGCTTCAGTCTTTAGCCTTACATTTCCCATATCTCTTATAAATTAGCATGTTGACTTCACCAAATTTATCTTTAGTTTGTGATTTTGGGGTGACGAGTTAGCTTCAGTTACATTAAATAAAAAACAATTTCCCAAACAAGGCCTGAATAACTAGCGTTTTCGATAAACTACGAAACTTAACTGGCAAAGAACTGAAATGTTGAAGAAAATTGATGAAGTGCTTACTCGAAAACACACTTGCTTATTTGTAATGTTTGATAAATATGCACTTGATGACCTTAATTATGTAAAGTGTTGTTTTGCAAAGCGCGTCTTCAGTCTTTTTGAACTGGTGTATAAACTTGCAACATCACAAAGGCGACTTGCTTACGTCTGAGCAGGAATTAATTCCGTTATAAAAATGAACTTACTTATTATGGCGACCAATTGGCATACATGTATTTTGGTAGGGACGGATCTGTGGAATCAGGGAAGTAGATTATCCAATGCTGGTTCGAATCTGAAGTTTCACTTTAGCAATATTTTCTATATTTCAATTATGTGTGAAAACCCGATTGAGTTGTAAGTAACAAGGAACTTACCATCATGGTAAGCATGACAATTTTTAAGTTGTTGTTTGATGGCCATGGATGTGGGTGTTTGGGTTGGGCAGAGACGGCAGTTTCAAAAGGAACACCAAAGTTGGCCAAATATTACAAGGGATATTAATATAGTTCCTTTCGAATGGCATCTCATAGCCACATACATGTACGCTGTATGTGCAGGACTCAATGCACTCACATCATGTAATGAGTCATTTATTTTAGAGAAAAAATACAGTCGAGCTATTTTTCTTTCCCTTTTCAGCAATTTTTATTTCGGTTCACTATAGAATTCCGAAAGACAAACACTGAAATCATTGACGTTTATGCACAG